>JBBMOI010000010.1:7307500-7377500 GCA_038088405.1 Porites divaricata | reverse complement strand
GCTAATATTATGAATGAACAAACTCAAATTAATAGACAGAGAAACCGTTTCTTGAAAATTTTTATTCAAAGTCCCAAAAGTTAATCCTCTAAAGCAATTCGGAAAACACTCTCTGGATCGTGGATCCGTTCACGCAAGTGACATCGGCTAAGCACATGGCAAAGTTCAACACAAAAATCAGGGGCACATTTTGTAATTTTTTTTAGCGCCGAAGAGAAAAATTTATAAAACGACTATGAAACATTTAAAAATACATAAATTCCCTTTCAAAAACGCAATTGTCTTGGCCGTAGAGTGCAAAATGTACCTGAAAATTCAGCAAAATCTTCGCTGACTTGGTTGCATTTCAAAACAGACCATGGGCTCCGCCGTGAAGAAAACAAGTTTGAATTCCTCGAAGGAAGATTTCTTGATGGAAAGTTTCCCTTTCTCCACAAAAAGAAAGCTGAGCATTCTTTTGAACTTTCTCGTTCCATTTTGTGTCTTTTAACGGTGTATTTTTAACCGTGAAATGCAGAACTCTTGTCTTAAAACATCTGCATGGTGATCGCGCAGCAGCCATTTTGTTGAAAATGGATATCCGTCACTAAGATTTCCAAATATGGTCAAAATGAATATTCACAAACATTGAACGCGAGTTACACGTTTCAACCCCTTATGAGTTTCTGCTTAAACTTAATCTTTAAGCTTATAGACTCAGGATTCTTAGAGACACTTAAATACTTGTTTTCGTGAATGACACTTGTTGTCTCTTTAAATGTTCTACCGAATTATATTTCTGATCTTTTATTTATTGTTAGTTGTCTCTTGCAATTTTCATCGCTTTGCCGTTTGTTTTCAGTCGTTCGTAAACATCGCTTGCAGGAGTACTGCCGCGCGTATCAAACACTTTTTAAGGTTACACATCGTCATAAAACTATCAATAAAAAATAAACACAATAAATTCTTTATTATGTTGAAGCGTAACTCCTTTAAAATTTCTTTGCAAATTTGGCGCTTGTCAACAGTTAGAACCGGCTGGCCGTATAGGTGATTTTGGAAATTTTTTTTGAACGGTTTCGCTAAAAGCCCACGCGTGCTTCGATGGTCCTAAATATTGAATGAATGCAATTTGTCTTCAAAAATTGTGAAACTGACTGCCAATTGTCTGAGGTATGTATGATAAAAACAGCGCCTCATAGTACTCTTTCACCTGAGATGTGATGTTTAAAAAGTAAACTTGTGGAACGCAAAAATTCGACCTTATTTGTTTTCAATAATATTTTTGTTTTTCACGCCTAATCTACTGTGATCACGAGCCATTATTGCTCTTAAATGTGACCGAAGATGATTGCCAGTGCTATTTTTTGGGTGTGCATATAATATATAGATTTAGCCAGGGCTAAAAGCGAAACTTCCATTAATAAATTTATAATTTAAAACGAACAATAAACTTGTAATCCACAAATCAGTTAACTTAAGGGCACATTTGTGTGACTTTTGGGGGAAAGGCTAAGTGATTGTAGGGTGAAACAAATCTTGTATCGAGTTGATAGCCTTATATGTACACCTACAGTGGCAAGGATTTATTCACGTCATCCCGTCATGTTTCTCAAAGTGAAACTAGAGGGCAGGTAGTTTAGTCGCATTTGACAACATGGCCATTATTGCGTACTGCGAACGTGAGTTTTAACTGTGGGTCCAAGGCAATGTGCAATTAGCTCCCTAACCAACCTATGGGTCACTGAATTAATGCACACGATTTTAACTTCCATAGACTGCGAACGTAGAGGGAATGGAGGATAGTTGCAAAGCTGATAGCATCCAGCGGTGTGCCGTAGAAAGTATCATAATGCCTTTGTGTTACGTCTGGGTACTAGGCTTTGACTAAACAAAACACATTCTGCATGATTGCTATCGCAGACTTGGTCTTGACTAAACATGACAGGATGACGTGAATAAATCCTTGCCACTGTAGGCGACTGTCACATTTTCGAAGGAGCACGGAAATATGCCATGAAATACCATACTTTTCGAACCAGGCACGTTCAAGCCACTTACGCTCTAATGAATTGTAAAAATAACAATGATTGCAATCTGACCGTCGAGAAACCTTTCCAAGTTTGAAGTCAAATCCACTCAAGTAGTTTAAGCGTCATTTATAAAATGAAGCAATGCGTATCCCACCAGTCAAGAATTTGCTAAGTCGAGTACAAGAATCACCAGATCCAATTACCCGAGTGCATGTGGGCTTGGGCGTTAAGGGGCACTTTCCGAGCCCCTCCATAGTTTCTCTTAACAAGATATTTCCAGCTATTTCCCAGTTCAACTCTAGCGATCTTGTTATTCAATGTAACTAATAACGAAGTAAAAATTATACCAATTGTCATTTATGTGTCACGTGTACCCTGTGGAAGATTGCGTGAAGGCAAGGGCTCCACGGTAATTTATTCAAATTACCATACACGTAACGTGACACCAAGTTACACGTCTCTTTTAGGAACCAACTCTTTTATAACCCCAAACCCTTTCACAAATCTTTTTCGGAGGGAGAGAAGCGACGACCGGAAATGCGTCTGCTGTTCGCAGGCTAACACGGTTTCTGCTTTGTTTACATTTCACGTTCTTGTCGCTTACGGTGGCCCGAGGGATTGCCCGAGGGGCTATATTTAAGATTTTATTTTTCGCAAGCGTTAAAATTCGCAGAGCTGAAACTTCAGGTCTAGTTAAAAGAATCACAGCTCTTTCATATAGTATAATCATATTTTAAATTTGAGACGTACCAGAATCGACTTTTTACGGTTAAAGTTGGGCGTTATTTCGACCGCCAAAACAGCACACAATCAAGGTGCAAACAATGAAAACCCCAAACTATATCACAAAAGTTATTTTGCGAGACTTTTTTATGCAGTCTTAAAGCTTTGGGTAACTGGTAAATGCATGTGCAACATCAAGTCAATAGGAGCTTTGCGCGCCTTTTACTGCTTTCTTGAAAATGTTGAAATTGGCAGCAATTTCGCGAATAAATAAAATGTACTTTTGAACTTTTCCAGATTTCTCAAAATGTAAAGCGCTTGAGGATTTCTCAATATCATTTCTTGAAATAGTTCACCTAAAGGGTTGTTTGGGTGGTATTAGCCAAAATTCGAATTTTTAGAGTTGATTGGAGATTCTCGATATTTTCCGACATTGGCTCTTAATGAACTATATTTTTCTCTGTCCCAGTTATAGCAAAACATATGGAAAATAACCGGGTTATAACAAAACCTCGTTTCACCCATTTGCCCAGTCCCTTGGCCCTTTGTTAAATCGAGGTGCCATTGTAGGTTGAAAATTAAACTGGGAAGGTACGTATAGTTTACTCCCTTAATATGCATATTTGACACTTCTGTTACTGTTTTTCATCCTAGTTTCTCCAAAGATCACACTTCAAAATAAGTATTATGTTGGCAGGGAGAACAGTATGTCGCTCGACTGCAAGGTTGAAGGATACCCCCCACCTACAATAACGTGGACTCCTTGTAATGCTCAGAATGTGTGTGATCAGAGCGTGCTGAATATCTCAAAAGTCGTGGAGGATTTTGTTTATGTCTGTAAAGCCAAAAATAGCCTGGGATTTGATTGTGCAAGTACCAAACTTTGTAAGTCGATCTGTTTGTTAAAGTGCTTTCCGTACATTATTTGAACATCATTATTATATGGTGGAGCCAAAGCATCCCTGAGATCGATCATTTAGGATATTAAAAAAAAACATTTCTTTGCGAAACCTTGCTAGATAGTCTCTGTTTGTTGACCGGATGATTTTAAGGTTTCATTTGACGCAAAATGTCAAATTATGACGCCACCAAGAGAAGTGTAAATTCATAACTCTCGGTCATTTCCACTCGTCATGGTGTTAGGTTGTGAGGGACATTTGGATGTAGAAATTTTAAAAAACTTGACGTTCAAGGCACTTTTCTTGGCTCGGGTTTTACGGACTCACTTCTTTTTATTTTGGGTTTTAAGTAATGGACTGTTTGTGTTTAAGTGTCCCCGATAATTGCACCACTTGTGGTGGGCTGGAACCTTTTACACTCTAATAAAGTTTTTGATCGATTGATTGTATTTGTATAGGTAATAGCATGATTAGTAGTGACATTTGGCATAAATACCACGAGTGATATTTCCAAATTGTTATACGTAATTTCACGAGCCGTTAGGCGAGTGAAATTTGAGACAATTTTGAAATATCACTAGTGGTATTTGTGCAAATATCACGTACAAATCATGCTATTATTTGTTTATACTACTACCCGCAAAAGGTTTGTAATTTTCACATGTAGGTATTTCAAATTAAGCTGAAATACCACTGCTCTAAGCCAATCAAATTGCAGAAATTTCTCATGTTGTAGTATAATGTCGTAAATAAGAGTTAAATTTCTGCTAGAAATCCTAAAACAAAATTTCATCGTGGAAATATAAACTTTAGCTGTCGTAAATTTCCAAGTGTATGTGACATTCCGTTGGCTACAAAATGTCGATGGCAGGAATGTTCCCCATTTCTTTACTTTTGTTTTTCGTTGTTCTGGAATAGTTTTTTTTTGTACGAGAGATTTTATGTGCGACACCTAATGTAAATAGGTACAGTGTAATTCGTCCTCAAGAGTAGAATTCCATGTTGACATGCTTCAAAGGTAAACGGGGGACTTTTCAAAGAGCTCTGTAGCAAAAACACATGTTTCTGGGAAAGCGCTATTGTATTCCTCTGGGAGGACGAGTGTATAATTAACTTTTAGAAGATTTTCAGGTTTTTAAAAGGTAAGATTGGTATTTATTTTGATATATTCTTCTTTTTGAATGCCGTGGCCTTTTGCTTTTAGTGATCGGAGCCAAGGTAATCAACTTAACACTTATTATCACAAGTAAGAAGTGCAGTGTAATTGATCAGTCCATTCAGAACGCACTACAACATCCGGTAACTGAACTCTTTTTTCACATAGTCAATAATTTACAGGTTTCTAGTAACTGCAATCCATTAAGAACCTCTTTTAGTGCCTAAACTGAGGTCGACTGAGCTCGCCGTGGATATTCTCTGACAATATTTGAACAACGTACTAGCGATTCGCCATATTTTTATATAATCATTTGAGCGTCAGTAGTCAAAGAAAACATCATTTCAACACGATACAGTGAACTGAGTGTTGGTGATAAGTGAACAAGTTTTGCCTGTATCAACCTTTGTCTTACAAGTCCACGCTTAAATCCAGAAGTTAACTACTCCTTGCAGCCGCGTAGCATACAAAATACAGGCAGTTCTTTAGACAGGAAGCTGATTGGATGATTTATACGACCTTTGTTGTGTGAGGCATCTTGATCCTGTTTCAGCATTAAGGTCATGAGCTAGTGATCCAGTGAGTAAGATTTGCCGAAAAATTTCCCTTAAAGGCTAATTTGTCCCAAAGTTCGAAGCGGAAAATCAGTTGGTTCGTTGTGAACAATGAAAAACGCTCTGTATGTTTTAGCGAAATGCTTCACCAACAAGACTAGCATGAATAATTTCGGAGTGTGAAAATCACTCGGTTATTGTTGAGAGTGAAAAAAAAATCACTCAAGCTGGAAGGAGCGTTGTTATATAGATAATTTCCAGATTGTGTTGTAGAAAGTTGATCAGAAAATGACGTTGGATAAAAATCTGTTGTCTCGTTGAAACGTAGAGATGCCCTCCGAAAAGGACTAACACTTGCGCGGGCAAGTTAGTTATTATCAGGTGATATAAGGTTTGCTAAAAGACGGGCCTAGTTTGGGGTAAACTTTAGATATCAAATTTTTGCACGTGGGAATGAAGCAATCGCTTCCATTCTTAGTTTCAGGAAGATCCATTATTATATGGCTGAGTCTGTTTTCGCCATGCGATTGGTCAATTTTCGGTCCGTAACTTGCTATACGGACCAAAATTTCAAAGAAAATGTTCATTTCGGAGCTCTAAACATCTTTACCTAGAAAAAAAGCTTAAATGAAGTTATAAGACGTCTGTCAACCTTGAGGACTTGGATGTTGACTTTGTCCTTCAACATTTTAAACTGTGTTTATTTGTGAACGAAGGCAATGAAGTCAGTGTTGGAAAATTTTATCGTAGTACACAGTTAAGAAGACGGAAATCGACTGGCAGAGATTCGAGATGTTTTGCCTAAGAGAAAATGAGTAATTCCTTCGACAAATATGATAACAAACATACCTGCACCTGATCATCTTGACGACCTTCATTGCCATTTGCAGTGTTTTTTCAAAGACCAACGAAAGAAATGTAGAAGCCATTTTGAGCCAGACACAAGGTCCAGTTTTCAAAAGACTCCAGCGTCACATTGGCGTGTGAATACTTACAGTGCTCTTAGCTTTGACCGAATAAGCTTTAAAATATGTCTGTAAACCCTTAGGAATGGGATGTTGACTTTGTCGTTCCAAATATTAACCTAGCTTTGTCTTAATGAGAATGAAGCTAATGTAGAAATTGTAACCTTACCGAGGAAGAGAATTCTAGTCAGTGTTTGAGAATTTTAACGCAGATCACAGTTGAAGACGAGAATGAACTGACAGAAATGCGAGAGGTTTTCCCAAAAAACTTAACGAGCGAATCCTTCGACAATGACAACAAACTTACCTTGAAAAGCTTCTTTGCCTTTTGCAGTGTCTTGTTTTTTCAAAGACCAACGGAGGAAAGATGGAAACGACTTCGAGACAGACACAGTGTCCGGTTTCCAAAATACTTCAAAGCTAAAAAGAGAGAAAACTTACAGTGCTCTTAGTTTTGATCGAATAAACTTTTTCAATATGGCGAATTTGTTTTCAATTTCTCGGAGACCCTTTGTTGTGTGCTATTGTTTTCGTGAGCCAATAAAAACTTTGTTTTTTGACGCCTGTCCCCCAAACTGGAAGAAGCCATATAATATTAAGCATCTTATTATCCTCTTTTTTTCGGTCTGTACTGTAAATTACGGATCCTGCATGTTTTTTTTAAATCGATTTATGGCCCGCGCGCGTCGCCTCGTGAAACGAGTTTTTGAGAAAGCAAGTATCCGTTTATTGATTAACCGATGGTCATAACACAGTACAAAGCACACGTGGTCGGCTAAATGGTCTGAGTTTAAAACTGTATCCTAACAACATGAAGTGCTTGCTCAACAAGTCTTTCTCTAGTAGGCCAAAATAAATCGTCCAAGCAAAACAAAGGTTTTTCTGTTAGGGTGCGAAAAATCTTGCAGGAGAAGTTGGTTGTCAGCCTTGTGCAACTTGCCCAACCTAGTGTTGATTGTCCTATGCGAGTTTTACTTTATTCAACATTACACACAAGGAGATCAAAAGGACAATGGAACTATTTCTGGGAACCAAAACGAGACAAACCGGAAGCTCATAGTTCATCTTCGCTGTCATTGTTAAAAATTTTAATGTCTAGTTCACGGCGGCGAGGATTCCTGCACTCAATTCTCTCAGTTAACTTGACGTCTTTTTAATTTACTGAGTGATCTGGCTTTCTGCTTCGAACTCGTCGCCATGACCATCATAAACGTCATTGTCTGAGTCATCACCCTTAAGATGAAACTTGAGAGCACAGTCGAACCTGTATTAAGCGGCACCGTATTAAGCTGTCAGTTTTCAAAGTCCCGAAAATTACTTCCCTTGATATACTGTAATGAACCCATGTTGTGCGCACAGGATTCTGGGATCGTTAGGGAGGCAAACATTGCGAGATGCTACAAACAATTTTATGGCGTAATGTAGTTTCTTGGTCAAAAGCAGTGTCTTTGGACGTAGAATAACGCATTTTCGTCGCGATTTTGGGAGAAGTAAAGGTGACTAATGTTGATACGTTGAAATTTCAAGTTTCTGTGTGATTAATGCGATAAATTCTATCGATAAACATTCCTTGCGTGAGGTTGAGTATGAAATTTATGTTTACTGGATTTATAATAATGGCTGTCCTTCGTTGCTGAAGATGACCGTCTTGTACTTTAGTTGAGGCCTATTTTAAACAGGCTCTCGTGTGGGCAGTCAGACCTGCTCGGGATCTGTAGTAACGCTGACAATTGTTGCATTGGAAACTGCTTGAAGTGGCTGCCCAGTGTCGTCGGACATGTACAAGCTGATATTCTTGCCGGCGCTGCTCTTCTACAGCTGACGTGGCCTTCCTCAACAGTCCTCGCCATTTGACTCTCTGGACTGCCTCCTCCTCCCAGGTATCATGCGAGATGCCTGTTTTCTTCATATGCCGCTTCAAGACATCTTTGAAACGCAATTTTCGTCCTCCATGGCTCCTTTTACCTTATCGTAGTTCCGAGTAGAACACAGCTTTTGGCAGCCTGCTATTGGTCATCCAACGTACATGTCCTGCCCAAGGAAGCTGTGACACGGTTATTAGGGCTTCAACACTGACTATGTGAGCACGGCGCAGTACCTTAACGTCTGGGATACGGTCTTGTCACTTACGCAGTGTTCAAAACATAAAGAAAAGGTCTCGAAATATATAGTACAAATTTAGCTATAAATGTAGGGGGATTAGCTCATTTAAGCTTTTTATTTTTAATTACGTGTGGTGATATTTATAACGAGTGTAACTACAATAATTGAAGGCATGTACGTGACCATAAAAAAAGTAACATCTAACAATTAGTCGCCGAAGGCGACGTGAATATCGGCGAATAGTCACCGAGACGAAGACGAGGTGACTATTCGCCAATATTCACGTCGCCTGAGGCGACTAATTGTTTTAGTATAATTGCATTGATGATTATTCGAGAAAATAAAATTATTGATCAATTTCCGACCCCGAAAGATCAAAAAATCTGGCTGCCATTTTGAAAACTGCTAGCCTTCAATGCTATAATCACCGCGCGGTGATTATAGCGGGATAAAACGAAGCTCCTAGCCAATCACAGCGCTCTATTTTCGATAGTCATCGATGTAATTATACTAACTACGAAATATCCCATGGAAAGTACATGGTATTTATGCACGAGTAGATGAGGCCGAAATCGTACGCGAGGGTGCCGCAAAACGAGGAAGATTTCTTATAACAAAAGCAGGGAGTGTAAATAAATACCAAGTTGATGTGCGACATTCAGAGTTTCTATATCCTCCGATAAAGTGACTGGAAACGGCATCAGAAATAATTGGTGATCTGGATCATGACAAAGCATTTTGCTTGAATTTTTGGCGAGAAGAAATCAATATACCAGCGTGGGGAAGACGTTTATTGTTTTTAAAGTTGCACATCAATACATACCTTCGATCGTTGTCACAGAGAGTACAAGTTAGTATAAAGAGACCATTAAGTAAATTTCACAGTCGACCTTCGCAAGAAGGAGTGTTTTTCGATAGAATTCATCGCATTGATCCCACAAAAACTTGCAATTTCAATCCACCAATATTATTCACCTCCGTTTCTAATAAAATCATTGCAAAATGCGGGATTTTATGTCCGCTTTTAACGGAGAAACCTGTATTAACCAGTCACACGGTGTCAATTACTTGTTCATACAGTTTCAAATATTGTAACACACGAGGTACAACAATTAGTGATTTTCTTGTTTATTTTCGCAAATCATTAAAACGCCAGAATTGAATGTTTCTATTTGAGGTCAAACGTCTGATCTGATCAGTACTGGAGTTCGAATACTTTGAACTGTATTTCTTGCAACCTGTATTAGGCGGTCACCCTGTATTAAACTTAGCTATTCCCCCAGGATGAACGCTTAATACAGGTTCGACTGTAGCTTGATATCTTGCATCTTGTAATCGGATAATCTTGTAACGGAATTTTAAGGTATATTTAAAATTTTTGCACATTTGCATAGAAATTTAGATAAACATGTGGCATTGGAGAGCATTACACAAATATGACGTTATTTTTCTTGGTATTAATGTTTAGTTCAGCCAGATGTTTGAAAATGAAAGTGCCTATAACAAAACAACGGTGATGGACGTCAGGTATAGATCTGCTTTCGTGCAATTTTACATTGATTTCTTTTTATTAGTTTAATGCCCGGTACATTACTGAACACGAGCGTAGCGGTTTTATGTCCCTACTGGCGCAACAAGAAGTGATGATGATGAACACGAGCCTGGACGATTCCACATTTCCTGTCTAAAACTAGTCATTCCGAAGCAGATGTTCCTAAGTCCCTGCGTGATGCAGCAGCAACTAGTAATTTTGCGGGTAACTCTGCCACATTTACAGTGGAACATCGGTTTAACGAACCTCTATATAATGAAGTCCGTGGTATAATAGATAATTTCAACATGTGACCGAAAAATAGCTAAAGATGAATGCGAAGCGGACCAACGAGGATAAAATTTATGTGTACAGCTGCAGTTTTGTTCTCGTGTTCCTAGTGTCGTAACTAGTTACGCTCTGAACTGAGACAATAGCTTTGTATAATAATGCAAATGTTTACTACAGAAATTGTTCAGATCCGTAATGCCGGGCGTTGGAAATTAATCATTAACGTTACTATACCTCGATATAACGAACATTTTGCTTCTTTTCCCAAAAATTCGAGGCTTTCGATGTAACGAACAAATTTTATCCAGTCCCTTTGCACTTCGTTAAATCGAAGTTCCACACTACCTTTCTGTAAATATTGTCGTTTTGAATTAGATAACGTACTTAAAGCCGCACAAAACATTATTTTAACCTTCGCTTTTATAAATTTCAGATGTGGGAGTTTGATTGTCGACCTAAGGCTGATGTTTAGTTCAAGTGTTACTGAAAAATTTGTTCTAGACAAACTAAGGGAAGCTGTCAAGAATGGAAAGTTTGGTGATTTCAGTGTAAACACTTCATCTATCCAAGGAACGCAAGCTATTATCCTTCATACAAACAAGTTACCATTTGGTATAGCAACTCCAGGTCCACCCGACGGTAAATTTACTTGTTTGTATAACTCAAATATAACTCAAATCGTATTCGCTACTATTTTCTTTAGGATTATAACAGCGACCCCTCTCTTTTCGAAGATGCTGTGGTTGCCGGCTTTCTTGAGCCAGCTTTTTTTTGCTCCGGTTTCTTCGTCGCAGTAAATTTAATTTATGGCAGAATTCAGCAGCCATATTCGCTTGCAAACGGAGGATGAAAACACCGTGAGAAATCCCGTAGAATAACTGGTCACACTCGCGATGGCAGAGTATGGAGTATTTTAGTGTTTGAAGGGAATCAGTAATTTACTGACTCGTAGCCCTGGAAAAGTTAGTACGCAAAAAGGAAAAACAGCGATGGTCAGTAGCATTAAAGTTTCAAGAGTGGTGTAGCTTTTTAATTTGAAACTGACTTACTTACTTCCATTAACGGTTACTGCTGAGGAAGAGCGTTACTTACTTACTTCCATTAACGGTTACTTCTGAGGAAACGTCAAGTTAAAAGCTGCATATTGTTGTGAAGTATTTTGAAAGTTACTTTTAGGACGGATCTATCTTATCTTTTAAGTTTAGTTTTTGTTTCATTAAGTCTTGCTTTGTCCACGTACTCTCTTCCTGTTTTTATCTTTTGTTTCTTCTTGTACTTGAATTTATGCTTAGCTCGCGAATTTACTTATTGCCATATTAGGAATGTTATTCGCTTTGCATTGTTGGATGTTAGTTTTTGACAGATGGTCGTGTTTGTGGTGTTAGAGCTGACCTTGGTTCTTTGGTACTTGTCCTGCGGCTGTGCGTAGGCTAATCTATTCCCTAACAATAGCAAACCTGTTGCAATATAAGCGATAAGATATTCAATAGAGCTCTCCTGGTCAGCTAACCCAAACATGTCCAGCTTTGGCTATAAAAACCGCTACTATACTTGAACTAGTGAGTAGAGAAAAGTAGAGAAGAGTAGAGATGTAGAAAAGAAGTACAAGAGTAGGAAGATGAAGATTGTTAGCAGAAGTCAAAGAAGAATAAAGGCCAAGATCTAAATCAGATTCCTGGTACCTCATCGTGCTGCGAGCGAGTTGCTCGAACACGCCCCCACAATATTTTTCCCGCTATGCGTTCAGTTATCCACCGCAGTTTGTGCGTTATTTCCTATCAAACTGGGATGACCAAAGAACAAGAGTATTTACGTTTTTTTTCCTAAGTATTTGTCATTGTACAAAGAGCTTCTTTGTCATTTTTTTTTTTTTCCTGCAGCTAGCCAAGGATGTTCTTGCAATTCCTCCATTTTGATAGTTTTGGTGAGCATCTTCGCAGGAATCATCGTTGTTCAAGCTGTCTGCCTTTATTTGGTACATAAGAAAGGTAAGGTTAATAATATTCCTTTTTGGAAGATCTTTGTGTGTATGTCATTTCACTGATTTTATTAGCGATAATACCAGTAACCTAAAATTAGTCATAACATGTTTCATGGCTTAAAATAATGTTAAGCATTTTCTGCCTTGGGTTATAGTTTATCACATTCTTAAACAGAAAAATGCATTTTTGCTGACCAGCCGTATAACCGTAGCAACAGACTCTCAACAAGATTTGCCATGCAAATGTCAATTTTGGACTGAAATAAAACTCAAAAGGGATGGGGGTCACACTGTGACTGTGTCATAATCGGGGTACTTTTAAAAGAATGTCATGTGTCACGTTCGCATGCGTAATTGACCATTCCAGAAAATACCATAACATACCATAATGCTCTTTGTTTGTCACCCCAAAATTTTGCACAATCATTGTCTTCAGTTTCTCTCGGGAGATAAAATGGCTCCAAGAGAAACTGAAAATTATGCTTTTACTTTAACCAAAAGACAATTTGGGGATACATGTACAACCGTAGAGATATCTTCTTTCCGTCGCAGTTAAAGTTTGTTTTTTTGTGGACTTTGGTTTATTAACCCTCGGGCGTACACGCAAAGTCGTACCCCCACCGTGGTACAAGGTGGGCGGGGCGGGGTGGTTGATGAAACCCCTTCCCTGAGTTTTTGATATGTTGCAGTATTTCGAAACGATTTTGCCTTCAGTGGAAAGCCTTTGGTCTTCTCTACAAGAGGAAGTATATTTTATAGGTGGTGGCGCAGCTGGAGGCCTATGGCGTCACAAAACATGGTCGCCATCTTGACCTGAGTTTATCAAGAATTTGAAATAGAAAACCGTGAGAATAAATATTGTTTCGTGTTTAACATCTAAAATAACACATAAATAATTACTCTGCATCATTTTATCCACAAGCTGTACTTTTATTGCTGAAAGAAGTTTAAAAAATGCGTTTCGAGGGGTAAACGAACAGCTAGTGAAAACTTCAGGTGCCTATGTTTTAGTGTCTAGGGAAAAATCAGAAAAACCTTAGGGGGGATTGCAATCACACCCCTCCAATGTACTTCCGCGGGTTAATTGTTAAGATGTTTTACAGAAAAAAAAGGACTGGGATGTCTCCTATGAAGGTGATTCAAGGGCACCCCAGGACCCTAACTCCAACCCCTTGTTACACTTGATTTGGGCTTTTAATGTCTTAAACCTTGTAATAATTTTATTCCGCCAAGTTTAACTTTTTTAATTCATTTTAGGAAAAGCGAAGGAAGGAACTGGAAGGTAAAATCATGATCATGGTTGGTGATAACTTTGCTGCTCGTAATCAGTGTCTTAGTTTCTCTGTCAATTTAAGAATAGAACATTTGAATATTTAGTAAACCTTCTGACATCACCGGCCTTCAGCAACGTCAGGCTATTTGATAGGATTTATACCGGAGACAAAACATTTCAAAAAGTAATGGCCCATTAGTTTTAACTTGCAATTTATTCATAAAATTTCCCAAAATAATGCTAACCAGGATGTTTTTAGGTCAACCAACGGCTTTGTTATTGGATAATGCAATTCTAATGGATAATGCAATTCTTAGTCATCATGGTATATGGGCCATTATACCATGCTCTCAAATATGGTAACTGTAACGCGTCTGCTCAAAATTTACAAACAAGCTGAAAATCGGTCTTTTTACAAATAAAGTCGGGAAGAATTCTCAATATTCTTTGGGCGTTTTTAATAAAACAGTTATTCCACTCGCGCTTGTTGCATATGAGATGAATATAGCCAACTCATATCCAACGGGCACTTGTGGAACAATTGTTAATTAGTAGATGTTGCTATTCGAGAAAAGTATACGTATAGTTAGTTTAATGTATTGTCTTACGAAATCGTTTCAGGTTGTATGATACGACAAGTAACAAAACGGGAGTGTTCCGTGTATGTATATTTATTTGATTATTATTATTATTATTATTATTTATTTGATTTTATTTACCTATCATTTCACTGAAATTGTTGTATTTGTCCCGTGAAAGGAATGAAGCATAGAATGGACATGATGATTTTAAATATGATCGTGGCAGTTGTAAGACTTGTAACGTCGGCACGGACATTTTTTTACGCCCACTTTAAGATGGCTGCCACTTACCGTTGTCGACTGGTAACTAGTATAGACGCACGATTTCAGTACTGGGATCTACCAGAAGAATTTACTTTTGCTTCTGGCAAAATGTCTCTCTAGTAGGCTTTGAGCTCGTTCAAACTGGCCTCTTCTTTCCCCGGTTTTGACCCTTAGATTCGGCAAAATGTCGATCTTGTAAGCGTTGATATTGAAAGTCTAAATTTTATGACAAATGGCAAGGTGAAGAAGTCGAGCCGTGAGCGGTTCAATTGAGGGAACACTTGACTTCGAGATTTTGTCTAAGGCGCAGTGGTATGAGAAGTTTTATTCTTCTTCTTTGCGGCTGGGGTTGTTACGTCTAAGAAGTATGAAGGGTTTTTTTTAGCTAGAAATGTGGGCGTAAAAAAGAAATCGCTTGCAAATTGCGCCAACTTCACGTCGCTTTCGATTGCACTGGGTATGAGACAAACTACAGCGCCTGACAGAAACTCTTTAAAGAAAACAACTGAGTTGTTAGGCCTAACAATAGTAAACATAAGTGCTACCTTGCTCCAATTTACCAACAAAGCTTCAAGCCATGTTGTTATTGTTTAATAAAAATGAAAGCCTAGGATGTGCCAAGTTGTTGTTTCGAAGTTGCGTACCATCCTTTCCTATAGTGGAATCCATTTTAAACCTCTAAAATATGTAACAAATCGCGAAGATCTGAATAGGCACATTCCACAGAGATAAAAGAATTCGCCTCGTTGGGACTTGCCGTAAGGTACCCCTAGCTTATTTACTTATCGACAATATACAGGAAGTTAGTTCGTCTCGACCCCAGTGCTCTCGAAAGCAACGTGAAGTGGTCGCTTAAAAGAACCGTTCGCGGCTCGACTTCTTCTCCTTGCCATCTGTCATAAAATTTAGACTAGAATTAGAATTTGGGGTCAAAACTGGGGCATCCCAGTATGACATCGTGCGTGGATACTAGTTACCAGTCGACAACGTTAAGTGGCAGCCATTTTGAAGTGAGCGTAAAAAATAAATTGCTAGGGACGGTCAAGATGTGGCGAGAGCCGCCTGATGGACTGTTAGTCGCTTAGGTACATTTTAGGGTATCAGCTTTCAGCTCGTCAAGTGATTCAGTTATTCAGTTCTTGCTGTACAATGCACGACGAAAATTTTTTAATGGAAACCTTTTCGACAGGATACATCAGTAACCAGTCTTTGTCGCGTTTTCAATATCTCGAAGGGTCGGATCGCCCTCATAGTGTACAAGTGGTGTAATATATGACATTAGTACATGCACTTGCTCGACCCAGTAGTATTATAACCATACTTTTTACCTTTGGACCTCTTATAGTAAACAGCTTGAACTTTATTGTTAACCCTCTAACGTACAGGAGAGGCGGTGGTTACCATCCCCCCCCCCCCCCCCCCCTTTTGAGGTTTTTCTGAGTTTTTTACCTAGACGTTCCCTGCTAGCAGAGGTCTCTCGCGACGATGCAAAAATTAGAGAGAGGAGAGAGTTCCCGAAGCGTTTTCTATCACGCATGCGCTTGCGTTTCCTTAACAACCAGTGACGTTTTTGTCACTTGCGACACAACCCACGGAACCGGTTTGCGCGCGGAACTTCAAGAGATGTCGAGAACTCCACAATCTCCCAAATTTGAGGAAAGCGAGGGCGTCCGTTAAACCAGCAGAGTCTGGAAAAGACGTTAAATGCCACTACTGAGAAAAATATACAACGAACCTCCCATCATTTCATACAAAAGAGCAAAATCTGTGGGAGATATCCTCGTTAGAGCAAAACAATAAGGTCACGTACCACACTACCACGAGGTTATGAGTGATGGTTGGCCTGTCAACGCCTTCCATTGTGGGCTCAATAATTGTCATCGTTCAGTCTAACGTACAGGGCACGCGCATTACACATCAAACGAAACCGGTTTTGAAACCGGTAACTTTCGACCTGAAATCTGGTCGGCAGCTTCATCAAACAACGCTTCGGGAGCCAGCAGAGGTCTCTCTCCTTTCTCTCATTTTTGCATCGTCGTGAGAGACCTCTGCTAGCAGGGAAACCTAGAGGATAGAATATCAGCACCTGGCGTTTTCAGTAGCTGTTTATCCCTTGCACGCTTTTTGAGACAATTTTAGTGATGGACAGTTACTTGAGGGTCTGAATGGAGTTTAGTGTAGAGTGTTATTTGCCCATAATTTTTAGTGTTTGCTGTTAAATTGGCTAATATATACTGTTTTAAAAGTGTTTTCAGGGTTCTTCGGACATCTTTGGCAATAGTCGGACCTCTTCGTTAGTCTTCGAAAATCAGTCTTCGGGAATCGTCGGTAGCCTTATACTAAACTTGGAATCGCTTTTGCTATTTACTGTTTCAAAGAATTTTTTACAGTCAGTGTTAACATGCCTAAAATTTAACTTTCTTGTTAGAAAGCCAAAAATGTGTTATTAGTGTTATTGAGGTACACCCACTCAGACCCTCTTACTTTGGTTAGGAGATATGACGTCACGAGTAGCAGGTGGTCAAGCTATTTTTGAGTTAGAAATGCTTGCTTTCTCAATTTCTTTCTGATGGTTACAAATTCTTGGGAAAATTCAAGGTGGACGCCAAGGTGGCGACCATTGCTGGTGACGTCACAGGCCTCCAGCAGCCCTATCACCCCTCCTTGTACCACGGTGGGGGTATGAATTTGCGCGTATGTCCGAGGGTTAATACGTTACAACACATGAATTACCTACACACACTGAGACTGAACCATATTATGGTATTTTTTGTGACAATGACGTCACAATGCTCTTCTCCGCATTTCCTATGGAAATGCTCTACGCACGGAACGTTTGGGTGCTTGCCTTCTGCTGTGCAAAATTTCACAAAAACTTCGAGATTTTGTGAAATTTCTACATGAAGGCTATAATTTATGCGTCAACTGAATACTGGCCTCTAGCAACCAAATTTGCTACTTCCTGGGTCTTTTTTGGAAAAAAACCGCTGGAGGCAGGTAGACTTGTGCGATTTCGAAAGACAGGAAAGTATATGCACCAGGGTAAAACACATGCTGAACTCTTTTTGCAATTTGTGAGGCTGCTTTATTCTACTTTCACTAAAACAGTGATAAAATCAAATAACACATTATTATCCAAAACTACGTACTGTGACAAGGGTACAATAGTTACTCATTTTCAAGCGAAAATTAGACAAATTCTCAAGTTTTCAATGGCCATAAAATTCAGGGCTTGTAAAGGACACCTTTCGTTTGCAGCTCTGAAAATTTTAAAGGGAAATCTATCGACGGATTTGATTTTTTCGCTATTTTCTTGAATTAAGCTGTAGAAATTGCAGAAAGAGTTCAGCATTGTGCTTAACTCTGACGCATATGCTTTCCTGTCTTTCAAAATCGCGAATGTCTACCTACTTCTAGCGGGTTTGAAGAATATACTAGGGCCATCAGTCAAAAAATGAGCGGCAAAAACTCTTTAGAAACTTCCAGGAAGTTGCAAATTTGCTTACATAAAGTCCAGTATTAACTTTACGCATAAATTATAGCCCTTATGTAGAAATTCCACGATACCTTAAAATT
Organism: Porites divaricata; assembly: GCA_038088405.1. Lineage (NCBI taxonomy): Eukaryota > Metazoa > Cnidaria > Anthozoa > Scleractinia > Poritidae > Porites > Porites divaricata. The sequence goes on along the minus strand of JBBMOI010000010.1, from coordinate 7,359,591 downwards.
CCTCTAATAGATTTTTGTGAAAATAAGGCCTGTAATTCGATTAAGAGATAAAACCCTGTGACGTCATTGTTACGTGATACCTATTCCGAGCGCGAAAGCTGTAATATCATGATAAAGTTCACTCTCTGTGTAATCCTTGTGTTTCACAATAAATACCAAGCTGTTTGGTATAAGTTATGTCCACAAAAATACTGGGTGAAGCCACCTTAGAAAAGCCAACTGTGATCTGATTATCTAATTTTTTCGTATGAAGAAGAAATAATGAATAAATGAAAATCATACATAAAAACAGAAAAAAAGTTCCGTCTATAACTGCAATGATCTTCACATTTAAGGCGGTCTGTCCTCGTTTATTTAAGGATGCAGTACAAATGGAGAATCGTCAAACACAGCAACTTTCCCGTGAACAACAGCCTTCAGAAGTTTCTTTTGAACACCAATACATGCCACTGGTTAAGGCGCGCCAGTCATCTACAACAGAAGTCATACTGTCAACCGAAGGTCCATCATTAGGCCAGTATGAACCTCTACACTCATCAACTAATTCTTACGAGATTTCTCGACAGAATGTGATTATTGAGAAAATAATTGGCAAAGGTGCTTTTGGCCAGGTTGCTAAGGGAAAGGTGAAAGACCTACGAGGAAAACGACATGTGACACAAGTGGCTGTCAAAATGTTAAAAGGTAAAAGATTGATTGATCACTGTAACCAACAATTTAAGATGACAGTAACGACAAGAAGCTAAGTATTATGATTGAGACGAACTAATTGCTTTTGACAAAACCAGTTCTTGGAAACGTTTCTTACACATGTACCTCATATTTCAGCGAACGCACCCGAGACTGACAGGAAGGACCTGTTATCAGAGCTTCAAGTAATGAAGACATTAAAGCCCCACCCACACGTCATTAAACTACTGGGATGTGTTACTGAATCTGGTAAGTTAGATTTCAAGTAAATTAGCTCAACGTGATTCGCTTGTTTTGAGCTGCGCATCTCTAAACACGCGTAACAAGATGGTCTTCGTTAAAAGGGCGTCACGTGCCAAAGAAACATTACTAACATGAAGCCCATCAAAAAGAAACTACACTGGAATTTTCGTTAACGGTTGTAGCATTTTTTTTTGGTTCGAGATGAGTCTCAAGATGTTGAGAATAATACAATACAATACAAATTTTATTGTCAACTCCCCATGGGGGCTTTTCAGAGACAAATATTAATAGTACAGGCAATCAAAACAAACAAACAAACAAAAAATACTCAAGAATTGTCGATAAACAGTTACTAAGAAACAATTATTATGAAACTATTTGTATATAGGATTTATGCCATCACAAATTGATTATCAATAAAACTATTAAGAAACTACTTACATATAAATTTATGACATTAAAAATTGATTTAAAAGGAAGGATTTCATTTTACGTTAAAAAATGGTAAGAGATTCACTTAATTTAAAATGGGGTCTTAACGCATTCCACAATGTTACAGTTCTGTAACGTAAGCGTTATGCATGTTGCTGAGACGGGTGACCTTTATTTTTTTAAATTTTTTTATGATCGTCTTGACCTTTTACGTCAATATACCTAAGTTTGATCGCAGATCTGTAACAGGTTCTTTTACTAAAGATCAAATTTACCTTTACTAATCAGTCGTGCCCCATATTAATGCCCTTTAAAGTTCAAGAGATTCCCTTTCTAAAACTTGTTTATCGTTTACCAAAACAAGTATCAGCAGCTTTGGAAAGTACATGCTATCTTCTTCTTCTGCTGCTGCTGCTGCTGCTGCTCCTTCTCTCTCTAATATATTAATAATTCATTTACTTTTTTACTAAGAGCCGTTGTTAGTCTTAATCGAGTATGTCCCGTTTGGAGATCTCCTGGGTTACTTGAGAAAGAGCCGTGGACTTAATGACACTTATTACAAAGACCCAGATATCAAACCACAAACAAGTTTGACGTCACAGCGGCTAATAACCTTTGCCTGGCAAATTGCTGATGGAATGAGTTACCTCTCTTCGCAATCTGTAAGCTGAAATTTTTGACTGTTGTATTCAAATAAGTCTGATGCTGACTGTCTCTATTTTGCCAACAAAAATTACACAGTAAAAAGAGCACACTCAGGTCCCCTCACTTTGAGCGACCATTTTTGCTTTTGCGTTTTAATTAACCCCTCTATAATAGGGATTTCATGAACTTTTTTGTAAAAATGTTGTGACGTGAAAGTGTACTCCAAATTTGAGAAATGCGTATGGACAGTAAGTCTTCCAGAATGAGTTCAAAATTGCAATGAAATTTAACAGTATCAAACTGGATCGGAAAGATTTGACTGTCCAGAAAGTTCATGTAAATTGCATAGTTTTGTGAAATTTCGCACAGATTATTCACCGAGACCTTGCCGCTCGAAATGTTCTGGTTGGAGAAAATGAAATTTGTAAAGTGACAGACTTTGGAATGGCAAGAGATGTGCAACAGGAAAACATATATGAAAGGAAGACAAAGGTACGTAGTATATATAAGACTGACCTAAAAGATAGGACTGGTTCAAGACATTGCCCTAAATAATCAACTTCTCAGGAAAATATACCGAAAGCTCTGTTGATGTCGTTACTTTCTAGATCGCATGCTTTAAAAATAGCTGCTCCCAAACCAAATAAAGCATATGTACTTTGTTGTTTATCGAAGTGCAACACGAAATTAAGATAGATGTGAGTGACGCTGATAAAACTTTTATTATCCCTGAATTCAGTATAGCATTAGTGACCATTTTGCCAAAGCTTGCGGTTGGATAGCTAGGAGTTCTGATAATAACTTCTAAAAGCAATACAAACTGTACCTTTTAAATACTGAATGACTAATTTGTTTTATCTGCCCACACTACCAAAACAATCATTTCAATCTATAGTTTTAATAGCGTTTTTCAGAGAATATAACTTTCTTCCTTGCTCCGTTTTACGGTACTTGAAGTTTCATGTAGAATCTCATAATTGAATAAAAACTTGCATTCTGATTGGTTAAGGAAGCCAGGTATTTAGCGTGGAATTGCGAGTTGAAAACGAGGCTAAGTGATATTGTTTCGCATCTACGTAACAACTATCGTCAAATTCTAACACAACAACTGCAAAAATGTCATTTTAAAATGTTTTCAAAACCATTGTCACCTTTTGAAGAGCCAAAAACAAACAGAAGCGTTTTTCAAAGTAAGCCGGAACATCTTTCTTATTTTGAACTCAATGAACCTACAAATTCTTGGAGAGGCATCAAAAACCTCTTTCGCTTGCTCAACGAGAAAGCAAGAAAATCCTGTCAACACGGCCCAGAAAATTGCAAGCAACAGTTCAACCAAACCAGACGGAGAACCGACAACGGGGGAAGTGCCAGGGTCGATTGTCACATATACAGAAGAAAAAATAAATACCTTTAAAGACGACATGGCCTCTGAAAACACGAAAAAGAGTACTAGTACCTCCGTACAAAGCTTGCAATCATGGTACTGAGAAAAGTATAAAACAGGGCTGAACTTGAACAGCATTTCTAAAACAGTTCAAGGTACCTACTTTATATTAATCGCGATGTTAAACTTTCTGTGCTTTCGCTTGGACACTTCATTTCTTTCAGTTTTGCCACCGAAGAGGTAAAAGGTGTGAATTATTTTCATTCTCGAGTAAGTGATTAGGAAATTTTGTAAATTCGGTGAAATACCACTATTTGTCCTTAAGATTAGTTTGTAGCTTGTTTGCATGTAAAAGGTTTGAAAACAAATGAAAAACAAGCACACAAGATACAAATAAAGTTGTCGAATGCTGAAACGTGTACGACTGACCTTGCTTCCTATTCGCTAACGCAACGACAGTTCTGACATTTGACTTTGAAATGGCTTTCTGGAGCGCGCGCTCAGGATAAAAAGAAACGATATTATTGCTGATTTCTTTTTTCTTATCTTATTGAATTATGCGATTCAAGGAAAATCCATTACCCGACTCGTGAATTCCGCGTTATCGGTTTTCGCGTGCAATTTAACGCAGAATTCCCTCGTCAGGTAATGAATTTTCCTATAATATGTTAGTAATAGTTGACACTAGAAGTGCCCCCGCTCTGTATACTGTCGGTCAATAGTATTCTTGATGGTGATTTAGCTTTTTGAAATATACCGATTGATAATGAACATTTTCACACATATTCCATACAAACAGCGGAAACGCAAGGTTCATTGCACTGAATCAGTTCGATTTACACAGCTTTGATCAAACATTCTAATTTCGATAATAGTTTATTCTAAACCATAAGGAAAGATTGAATTAGAAGTTGGATTCTTTCGCTATTTTTTCCACATTTTACATACAGTTCATTTTTTTCGGAAAGTAAACCTTAGAAATTCAAAGGTTTGATCAATTCACGCTCGCGTGTTCTAGTCTTTTTTAAACTTTTTTTTTATAGAAGGACATCCGTTAGCAGGGCACAGAATTTGATTGTCGGCGAATTTCGGTAATCGTCCATCGTTCTGCTAGTAATAAACTAGCCGTTGATTCTCTCGTCTTGCTTAGTTTGTGGACTGAGTCTTTTATTCCCCCAAAGAGAGAGAGAAAGAGTGTCTGGCAAATTGTTTCCAATCAAAGTTTGTGAACTCGTGTCTGGCAAACTCTATAAGTCAGTTTATATATACACAGTTACACGCACCTCATAACTTCATCTGTGCTTAACGAGTGTCTTTTGGTCCATAACTTTCAAAACAGCTTCTCCATAGAATGTCACTGATAACACATAACGCAAAAGAGATCAAGGTATAAGTGTGCAATAAATGTCACAAAATCTACCTAGTAAGCGGTCCCTTCGGGATTTTCTATTTAACGTCATCCTAACCATCTCTTACTTGCGGGCGCGAACAATAGAAACGTCATCATTACACAATGATTCCTTGCGGCCCTTATTCAAGCAAATCGAGATTTTTTGTGGCATGCTGACTGTATATTTCGACTGTAAGTACTTACACGCGAGCTACTAGAGTGCCTCCTCGGGATTTCTCCTTCCGGGCGAAATCCCTGCGGGGGCAACCACGCATGAGACGCATTGTTTCATCACAAGATGAAACGCTGAGAAGAGTATTGAAAATACGACGCGCAGCTGAGTATTTATGACGAACTTCGAGATGTTTCATCTGGTGATGAAACAGTGTCGGTTGCTTGATATTACCTTTAATGATTTTAAAAGGAGAAATTAAGGATGCAAAACTGAGCAGTCTTTCATCTGATTTCCAAATACTCATTAATTTTATTTTATCTATGCCAGTTAGTTACACGTGGCAGTGAAAAACTCGAAAGCCTAAGCTACTGCTAAGCTACTTTGGTTCTGTGGACACTTAATTAATTAACCTTTGATCATTTATGTCATTTGTTGTTGTTGTTGTTTTCCTACTTTTGTACTGTATTGTGATTTTTTTAGTAACCTCTTTAAAAAACAAAAGAAATAGAAAATCTGAAACATTGAATTGATTGGTTTTGCCTCTAACATCCTTTGAGTAAAATTTTTGAATATGGCTTGACTTGCCAACTAGCTCAGGAGATGCCTACCCGATGTATATTGTACGCATGGTGGAGGCAAAGTATTGAGATTTTACAAAATTTATTAGTCTGAGTTCGCAAAATACAGTTTGCTTTAGCAAGGAAGGATAACACCTTTTCATAATCTTTTCTTACCTTTTCGCCTACTTTTGTCAACTCTCTAGTCCATCTTCTTCGTCCATTTGGTATCTGTCTAGTTCATTTACTTTGTAACTTTGTAGGGTCGTTTACCAGTTAAGTGGACCGCATATGAAGCCCTGCTTTATGGAAGATACACTACCAAGAGCGACGTGTAAGAAAACTTTTCCTTTTACTGTTATTGTATAACAAATGATGTGATCTCTGCAGAGCACGTCAGAAGCTCGTATTCGGATCAACTGGGATGAAAGAAGCTTGAAGGACGGTTAATGTTAAACAGCGCTACTGGCAAGTAAAAGCTAGAGCATAATAAGAGTAAGATAGTTTAAAAAAATATATGTGATACAACTTGAATTCATTCAGTTAGTCTGAAATATAACTGCCTTTTTCCGGCGTTTTTTTACGGTAGGTGGAGTTATGGAGTCATGCTTTACGAAATTTTTACAATTGGTAAGGGTTATTAACTTTTCAAGGTTGCTATTTTCTTTTTAAGTTGAAAAGCGCGTATAAAATGTTCCGAAATCAGAAAACGTTAACTTATAAGTAAACGTACTTTAGAGCTTCAGCTTGAAAATATCAATCTTAAATATCTTAGTTTTGAAGTCCAAGCCGTCATTGCCGCGGGATAGGGTCAAGTAACGCCAAAAAGCCGAGCTCCAGCAATGAGAACACTTGAGTGTAAACGTCTTAAGTAGAAACCGGTTCTCGGATGGTTCGCTTGAATCATTGCATGGCCCATTTGTTCAAAATGTGTGTGGATAACACTATCCGCTGGATAAATCTCTATCCACTGGAAGCTAATGGATAACGCAATTGATTTCCCCTTAATATTTATCAGCTGGATAGTGATTTATCAGGTGGATAGCGGTATCTAGCGTTTGAACAACTGACAAAAGAAGTTCAAAAGCCAATTTCTTTTAACTCATGTCAGGGGCGTTATCGAGTCAGATCAATGAAAAAGAGAGGAAAACATCAACTTGTGATTGATATAGCTTTGATGTCTGGAAAAGCAAAGTTCTCTTTGCTGGAAGTGCCTTATAATTATTGCACTTTTTTACATAACGTAATTACATAATGGGATTTATTTATTAATGATTTTCAAATATTCGTAACTTCATAGTGAGGTTTCCGTGACCAAAATGGGGCATCTCAAATAAAAAAATATTGTCCTCTACATCAGGAAAGTAAAGTAAACATGTTGTTCCTTCCAACTTACGTCAAAGCAACAATAGCAACAACAAACCACTTTATGTAAACGCACGCCATATGCAAAAATGTTGTCATCGACACTGACTGGGTTTGGTTTCTTTTAGGGGGTTCTCCTTATCCTCAAATGGATGGCAGGAAGATTGTAAGTTTACTTCAGGACGGATACAGGATGCCTAAACCAAAGCATGTTGATGATGAACTGTAAGTAATTATTTCTGCGCCAGGTTCATGGCTTTCGGAACGTTTTAATACCGTTCAGAGTAACTCTGAAACGACAACAGTTGCGGTCACGCTAGACGTCTTTCCCAAGTCAGCCTTGGGGAAATAGCTTGGGTTGGGGTCACTTTGGGTTTTTATCACTTTCATATTTGCGGCCACACAGCGATAAATTGCCCAAGGGGAAGTAAAAACCTTGAACCCGGTTTGGCCGGAAAAGTCGTTTTATAAATAATTGAAGGCTGACTTAAATCGTAAACCATTTGACCCTTTAAATAAAACCGCAGGATGATTCATCCGTTAATTTAGAGACTAACCAGGAAGACGTCGACTTCATTCGCGCTTAAAAGAAAAGCACTGCCGCTTATTTTCTACCCGGTGGTCCCTAGCATTTTTCTTTTTCTCACCCCCGCTACAAAAAAAAATCAAATTTTTTCCATCGAAATTTCTCTCCTTTGTTTTCTCTCTCTCTCGTTTGTTTTTTTTATCTCTTACTCTGTTATCCGCTTCGTTGTAGACATTAAAGTTAGAGACTCGGCTTTGAGATCTGTCGTTCATCTTCATGTGTATAGCATATATAACTGACAGGCTATTGTAATTTTCCATGTCCTTGGGCTCCTGCCATGCTTTAGTATAGTCCTGGTTTGTTACATTTGACATTGGCTTACATGTTAGATAGTGGACGGACGTACGGACGGTCACGTGAATATACCAAAATTTCTCGCATCAATATAAAGGGTACCATTTTTTTCTTATCCATAGTGCTCCCCTAACAAGCTAAGTATTAGACCGTAAATTGGTTTAGTACTGAGGATGTGAATGGGGTAAACCGACTGGCGACAAAGGGCGAAACATATAACTGACTACTGACAAAACGAGATAAAAGTTACCGACTATCGACAGCGAAATTCAAAGTGTTAACTGACGTCCGACATGGACCGATATTATCGATATTTGTTTTCAGAAAAAAGAGCATTTTGTATTTTTTCTAGCAATAATGAAGTAACCTCTTTTTAAATTTATGACTCATCAGATGGTCCAACGGAAAGAATTTCCCCTTTTTTGACACAGGTACATTGCCACAACCAATATCAAAATTACAGAAGTCACACCTTAAAGATACTACCGACTTTATAAGCTTAAATTTTATTCAAAAGACAAAGGTGAAAAAACAGAACGTGTCTTGTTTCCGCCCGAGAAATGCTGAGATTTATCCTCAAAGAAAATTATTTCCTTTTTAATGCAAGCTGCACTATCAGTACAAACCCACGGTACCGCGATGACCACAAAGACAAGTTTTCTTTCCCAACATTTTCATGGCATGTATTGAAACACACAGTTTATGCAAAACCGTCCTTAAACCATTTGTTTGAAAACGCTACATAGATGACATTTTGTTTCCTTTGGGACATCGTAGCCTTTTTCAAACAAGTAAACTTAACACCCTTCTATGAAATTCACTGCCGAAATATCTGACATTTTCATTTTTTTACATTTTCTTACATTTTTTTACACCCACTAAGTATTAAAATGGATTCGTCAAAAGAAAAGCCTTGAGAATCCTACGAACAAACTCCTCTGAAACAACGTTTGAGGAAGTATTTCAGATTTCAAAAAGCGCTTGATAGACAGGGGCTAGCCGCACAATTTTGAAAGAAATTTCGTATTGCTATTAGAAGTAAACTCTCACAGAAAGGAAGGCCCCGCTCCTGAAACAAAACAACAAGGAAGAAAAAGAAATATCGCCTTTCGTGACACAATACCAGCCATTATTGTCTAGAAGCGTTAATGAAAAAGTAGACTGTTATACAAAACCAACCACTACTTTGCCAAATTTTTAAAGAACCACCCACAATTTTGTATTGTCTCCTTGAGAATGGAAAATTATGTCAAAGGACATGCTTGTTAGAGCCTAAATATTAAAGGTAAAGATGTGCAGCCTGTCACACCTCGCAGTTAGTATCCAAAAGGCTAGAGTGGGCGTTTTTCTCTGTGTCCATTAATTACTTCTTACTGTGCCCTGTAATCAACAGGAAAACCAAATTCGCATTTACAATATAACTTTTGGTAATTTTATCAGTATTATATTGGCAAACAAAGGTGAAATAAACGATCGCATGGCATAAACAAACTGTGCAGCGTTAATGAAGTGTAAGTGCAATCAAACCAAAACGCATAATTCTTAGAAGTTTTACTCTTTCCTTAGGGATCAAAATCTTGAAACTGGTTGAAATACATACCAAATATTAATAATTATGAAGCGCTTTTACTTATTAATTAACTAAGACTTAACGACAACCTACAAAGATCGAAAATTTCAACCACCTACCGACAAAGTAACTGAATTTTAACCGACAACCGACAAGTGGACCCCCCCCCCCCCCCCCCCGCCCAATTCAGACCCTCAGTACTGGAAACCATCCGCCTTCCTGCATTTCGTTTGAGAAAATTTTATAATCAAACGCGATTCTTGTGCCATCCTCACATGACTCATGCATGATCTGTTTACTCGACCGATCGATCAAACCAGTGAAATAAATGCAAAAGTTAAATATCTTCTCGGAAATCTCAATCGCAGATGACAGACTACCTTTCTGAAACTCCTTTTATTCTGGTTGATATGGACATCATCATCATCATCATCATCATCATCATCTTTATTTAAAAACACGGTAAATACATCAGGCATTAAAATTCAATATAAAGCTACAATCTAGTATGAAACTATGTATACAAATTAATCTTCTATGATTTAAACTATGACTAACTATTAAAGAAAAGTAAACTAAATAAAAAGCCTGCTTTACATGAATGCCGTGTCAGAATTGATTAAGAATCGTCGGAAATTAGTCAGAGATGTTGCCTGCCTAGCGGCTGAGGGTAGACTGTTCCAGAGGACTGCACCACTATAGGCAAAGCTATTTTTGTAATGGTTAGTACGTGGCAATGGTATTGCGAGCTTATTATCAGAATCGCGCAAATTGTAAGAAGTAATCACGTCACTCCGTTGAATGAATTTCGAGGATAAATAATTCGGTGCGAGGCCGTTTAAGGACTTATAGACCATCTCAGCCTTTAGTTTTTTGACGCCGAGTTTCTAAATTGTCCCAGCCTAATTCTTTAAATAGTTGGTTGGCGTCAGCATCATAAGTAGAATGGGTAAGGACGCGGACAGCACGATTTTGAAGTCTCTGTAATTTGTTAGATAATGTTTTGGCACAGTTACCCCAAACAACACTACAATAGTCAAAGTGTGATTGAACTAACCCATGATAGATATTATGTAGAGTTGCCGGAGGAACACAGTGACTTATTCGTTTAATAGATCCAATACCAGAAGAGATTTTTTTAGATATAGCGTTGACATGATTACTCCATGTTAGATTTTCATCAATTAATACGCCAAGAGACTTTGTAAAATCAACTCTGTTTAATTGTTTACCATTAATTTCTAAGTCTGGAAGAACGGATAGGCTATTCATTTTTTGTCTTGATCCGATTAACATAAATTCAGTTTTGGTCATATTTAGAGTCAATTTATTGGCAATGAGCCAATTATTTATATTTAACAAGTCATGATTTAAAGAAGCCTCAAGGGAGCAGATGTCATTGTCAGCATATGTTAGGTGAGTATCATCTGCGTACATTCTAGGTTGCGAGTTAGATAAACAATTAGGTAAGTCATTGATGTATAAGAGAAACAGCAAAGGCCCCAGTATTGTCCCCTGGGGAATCCCACAAGTTAAAGTACAGCTTTTAGAAAGGACACCATTGACAGAACATTTTTGCGTACGATTTTCTAAGTAGGAAGAAAGCAATTCGGAGGCAATTCCTTTGACTCCATATAAATACAGTTTGGATAATATAATAGAGTGATCGACCATGTCAAATGCCTTTTTTAGATCTAAAAAGACAACAGCGTTAACATAGCCACGATCTATGTTAAAGGCCCAATTATCAGTGGCTTCGAGCAAAGCGGTTACAGTTGAGTGAAAGGATCGAAAACCAGACTGATATTTTGACAAAATATTATTTTCGGATAAATAGGAAGAAAGTTGATTATAAACTATTCTTTCAAAGACTTTTGCTATTGCTGAGATTACCGAAATTGGGCGATAATTGTTCATATCGCTTCTATCGCCCTGCTTAAATATAGGCGTAACTTTGGCTAATTTCCAGTCATCAGGGAATGTGCCGGTAGTTAAACAGCAATTAAAAATAATTGAGATATATGGTGAAATAAGATCAGCACATTCACGAATAAGCCGACTTGATAGTTTATCGAGACCAGCCCCTTTAGACTTATTTAGTTTATTCAGTAGCTTCAAAACCTGTCCACTATCAGTAGTGCGGAACTCGAATCTATTGTTAATGCCCTCGACATATTTCCGATGACAGTGGTCATTGTTATTAGATAATGGGATGTCGTTAGCAAGTTTAGGTCCTATTGATGAGAAATGATTGTTAAAAGCATTCGACAAGTCGGATGATTCAGATATAGAAGTACCATTTAGATTTATTTCTCTAATCGATAAGTTAACAGCTTTACGGGATGTAAGATCGTGGATGATTTGCCACGTTTTACGCGGATCGCCATTAGTTTCGGTAAACTTGTTATTGTAAAATAATTCTTTAGCAGCTTTAATTTCAGTATTAACTTTGTTACGCATTCTTTTGAAATTGGCCCAATCTTGCGGATCATTTGACCTGATTGCTTTGATCTTTAATGTGTCACGATTATGCATGCGTTCTTTCAAGTCAGCAGTAATCCACGGAGAATTTTTAGATCTAACGCGCTTAATGCGAATCGGAGCATGTTTGTCAACAATTTGTAAAAATTTAGTTTTCCACTCTGTCCACATTTGGTTGGGATCAAGAGCTGGAGCCAAAAATTCCCAGTTCTCATTGCAGATGTCGTTACGAAATTTGGCACGATTGAAAGTTTTAAAGTTTCTGTACGTTATTGAAGTGTGACCCTTTTGGAAGTTAATGGAAAGTTTACGAAACACATAAACAAGACTGTGATCACTAATACTGATATGGGCGACTCCGGAGCAGACTACCCTCTCAGGACAATTTGTATAAATTAAATCAATGAGAGTAGATGATTTATCTGTTATCCGAGTAGGCTCAGAAATGAGTTGGTGGAGGCCGTAAATATCAGCAATATTTGTTAGCTGACGGACATTTTTGTCGTAATTGGTTGAGGCCATATCTGCATTCATATCACCAAGTAGGAAAAATTCAAGATTTGTCAGATCAAGTCTCGCAATAAGATTTTCCAAATGTGAGAACAGCCCTATTGGAGAGTTGGGAGGCGTATACCAATTGACCACAATAAAAGGTTTAGAGTTCGGCTTGCGAATTTCGATACACAGGTTTTCAAGCTCGTCAACATTGAGATCAGTCCGCGCAGAGAAATTTATTGTTGATTTAATATAAAAGCATATACCTCCGCCACCATCGCTAAGCCTATCTCTTCGAATTAATTCGTAGCCACAGATATAAAAATCAGAGTTATTATTAAACACGTCCAGTTTAGTTTCCTGAATAGCAAGAACATCTAGACACTTATCGGCAAGCAAAATTCTAATTTCATCAATATGCGTGGACAGATTGTTAACATTTAGTGAAGCTAATTTAAATCCTCGTTTTGAAGGAATGTGATTGTTAATAATGGATCTCTGCTGATCCAAAATTGATTGAGTCGATATGCAATTATTGTAGCTATTGATATGAGATTCATAACGTTCAAGACAGTCGGCATTCGAGGAAACAGTTCAATGATGATTAGCTTCCTTGGCTGCTAAACATGATGCAAAGTTTTTATATAATAGTTCGTTACCTTGTTTGGTTAAATGTAAACCACCTCTGTTTAAGCCTTTCTCCGTGATGTTGGAGTGGCGAACCAAGGACCATTGATGCTGCTTGGAATATTTAATGAGGAGCTTGTTAACAGATTTTACTGATTCTTTGTGGACATCTTTGCGCGTAGTTAACTCAGATAATACAACCTCGGCTCCACAGGTAGATTGAATGGTTTTGGCAAGATCCACAATAGCGTTAGCAATATCATCTGGTGCCTTGGATTTTAAATCATTTGTCCCGATATGTAAACAAATCCTATCTGGAGCATTATCGATCGTTGGCTGGATATAAGACTTCATGTCTTGTGTCGTGGCTCCGCTAAAAGACTTCACTACAACTCGTTGGTTGGTTTCCTTACCTAACTTGTAACCCTGGAGATTTTGGATAATCGAGTCTCCTAGAATTACCGTAGTTTTAGCACTTGTCCAGCTCTCTGCGGGGATAGATGGTACAATAGGAGTAGAAGTCTTGTCGTCAACAACACAGATATTTCCATTTCCATTCTCTTTAGGCAAAGGAGTTGAATCGCTTGACTTGTAGTATAAATCTTTAGAAAGGAGTTTAACGACTAATTTGAGGGACTCTCGCTCTTCTACTAGTCCATTGCTGCGCTCTTTTTCTGCAATTAATTCTCGTCTTAGGCTATCGTTTTCTTGTCGAAGTTTGTTGATAACAGATTCTGAGGTGTCGACAATCGTCTGAGGAGTCGATAAGCAATTCAATAGCGACTTGATGGTTTTCAGCTCGTCTTTTATGCTAGTTATTTGAGTGTTAAAGTAAGAAGCATAAGGTCCTTCGAGTATAGAACTGTCCAAGTTGATAGTAGGTGGTTGATAGGCCATGGTGTTGTCATCTTCATCGCCTTCTTCATCTCTGGAGCGGGAAGCTTCGACACCATCTTGTTCTACAAATTCGGGTGTGACGCTGTCATTAGACTTCACAGTGCAAGCTAAATTGACCAGGTCTGCTCTTAATTGGTTGGCATTTTCTTTTCGTTGTATCTGAAGTGTTTTAGCCTTGATGTAGAAGTTGAACGTCATCCCTTTAACTTTCATTACCGAACACGTTCCGTTGTCTTTGACTTGGATATCACTGCTTTCGACTTGTAACCGGGACGACAGGAACGTTAATAAACTCTCTTTCGTACCCTGCCATTTTAGTTGGTCTTTTGAGGCAGTGTACGATAGAAGAGTAGAGGCCATTTTTTCTCCCTTGAGTCGGAGCTCTCTAGCACCGACCGACGTGACAGGAACGTGGTTTAAGTTGACATATAATCGTAGATCGTAGACCGAACGAAATATCGCTTACGAAACCATGCATATTTTTTGCCTTGTGACAGGTACAAAATAATGAAACTGTGTTGGCTGGAAGATGCTAACGCAAGACCTTCCTTCTCTGAGCTGAAGATGCAGCTGAAAAAGGTGGAAAACCAGCATCAGGTACGATTCCCCAAAGACGAAAGGTGTCCCTGGACTTCTCCCTGATTTTGTTTTCCTTCATTATTAAGTGTAGAGCTACAAACCTGCTACAGGCAGTATTGAATAGGCTCTATCTTTCAACGTTCTTTATATACTTTGTTAAGTCAACATGCTGTAATTGCGATATCTCGCAATACTTATTTGCGTTCGAGTTACGAGAACGCAACCCCTAATTTCTGTTGGGTGTAATGTGCATTATTGGGTATCCTGTGCAATTAATAAGCGAGCTTTTTTGAGATTGCATTTGTGATTGCATTTTTGCATTTTTTGATGTGGTGATTCTTGGGTCCTTGGCGTTCATCTTGCAAACGTTTGCTGAGGTCTGTTATTCTGTCTTCGTAAAGTGTTCGTCTTTTAACACTGTGTTGAATCTTCGTGAAGCGTACATATTTCAAGAGTTTGCTGAAGGTCTACTATCGATGTGTGTTTGCTGAATCAAAGCGTCCATTTTTTTGAAAGTGTGCCGAATCTTCGTAAAGCGTACATATTTAAGAGTTTACTGAAGTTCTACTATCGATCTGTGTTTAATGAATTTTACAAAGCGTTCATCTTTCAAGTTTGCTGAAAGTTTACACCTTGAGTAAAATTTTACTTTGGATTAAGCCTTCATATTTTTCTTTGGAAAATGGTGCGACTCCTGGTGCCATGAGACATCAAACCGGGTTGTTTCACGGCTCGGCGGCCGTTGTGCCACAAAGTAAAGGCGCTTTCCATTCAACAAAAATTCCGGTTTTAAATTTCGGAAACTTCACGTGCTCAATGGAACGGTACATTCCGGTTCCAGAGACCCGACCCAAGCCACCGTTTTGTTATTGTGGCTTCGCAGCAGACTCATAATTACGCTCTAAAAGAGAAAAGTAAATACTGTTTCAATCCTAAAGAACACTCGACTGTCGAAAAGGGGCGGTGGAAAACTAAAGGCGGGGGAATCCTATTTCGTGTAGAAAGCCTATAAATGCAACGGAAGGTAAAAAATTCTCGTGAATTGAAGCGATACGTTTCTCAGAATATTCGAACGATTCCAAGCAATTCCTTGAACTGTACGGTAAATAAATTCGGTGTTCTGGCCAAATTTGTAATCAGCGAGGCTTTGTTGTATTCATTTCAGCTTAACTGATAAAACATTAGTTAAATATCGTGGACAGGTTTCAGACAAATAATACGCTGATTCTCACGGACTTTGTACATACACTTTTTTCACCTACGTGTCGTGTTGCGTCAGTTATTTGACACTGTTAATGGCAAATATGAAAAGTCGAAAAAAATTGCAACTGATTCAAACTATTTGAGATGTCATGGCTTTACTCACAGTACTTCACTTTCCATTGAAAACTACTTGTTCTTGTAAGCAGGATACAAAAGAGCGGTAAGGGACATTTCCGTCCGACCGACCAAAATGACCAGACTGGTCACAGTGGACCACCTGCAAAGCTGGTCCCGAATATTCCGGTCGGAGCAAACCAAAATGGTCCGTTCCATTTGATGAACCAACCGAAATTTCCGGAATTTTGGGTTGAATGGAAAGCGCCCTAAATTTACCGGCCAGTTGTGAAGCTCGGCGTCTGTTGTGGCACAAAATCTACTGAGTTGTGTAGCTAGACGGCCGTGGTGCCACAAAGTAAATCCACCGAGATGTGTAGCTCGGCGGTTGTTGTTCCACAAAGTAAGTCTACCAAGATGTAAAGCTTGGCGGCGCCATTTCTTCATGACTTGTGATATTTTCGGCACCGGACAAACTAACATTTTAGCTCTATGTTATTTATTCGGAAAAATGTGACCAGCCCACAAAAGCGCAGGGCCACTCAAGTCACTGAAATCAGACACACGACCAAATTACTGGAAAAGTTATGTACGTGTGTGCCGCACACACATTCCACTGAAGGCTTTGATGATTCCCTTGAAACGTGTGAAATTGAGAGGTGTAGTGTAGTGAACCAGTGTTCAAACACAATCATTGTGCCCCGGCGTTCACCACAAAAAATGTGGTCTTGAGTCGATTTAATATCGTCACAAGTTAAGAAGACTTGCGAGCAACGGTTTCATTTTATAGTAAATTTCTGCAGTAATTGTCTACATGTGGAATTCCCAATAAATAAAATTAATGATTACATCTAAAAATGTTGTCAACTGTTTGCTTTTTAATAATACCTGGGCCGGATTGTTCAAAGCTGGGTTTAGATAACCCAGGCGAGGAGGGTTAGTGCGAAATTTGAATTCAGATGTGAAAGCTTCGTTTTGTCAACAAGTTGATGATTGGATTCTCTTCAAAATAACAGACAAAATTATTTAAAGAAATGTTTTTGAACAAAAGAAAATGAAACCCGGGTTAAGCGCTAATCGGCCTTCGAACAACTGCGCCGTGTAGAACATCTATTGCACCAGTAAAACAAAAAGCTCTTTTTACACGCCCGACTCTCTCTGGCCAGTGTCTCCTCAGTTTACAAGCACTTTAGACAAACCATACGATATCACTCTGATCACTAGCCTTCATAATGATACACAGTTTAACTAGAGGTTTCGCTGTACGCAACCCCCTACGTTCAAAATTTCGCAGGAACCATCCACCCTCCCCCCTCAACTGCTACCTGTACGCCTAACAAACATATCGAACGCACTCTCGTAAGCTCTGATTACTCCTAGTTTTTATAAACGAGGTGAAAAGATAAGATGTTAATTAGTGAGTTTATTGTTAAGTAACGCGAAAACTTTGCTGATAAGAGACCAATGCCTTGGTGTACTATTGCTTTTCCTGCGAACTTTCTTTTTAATAAATAGTAGTTGTAATTTAAGGTTTTTCTTCGCTTTTGCCTACAATGGTATCTAACTAAAGTTTTGAAATATTCTCCTACGCAGAGCTTCTTTTGCGTTTCATTTAACTATTCAGTTCAGTTTCCACTGGGCCTTAGACGCCTGCGTAACAGGCTGTTGATATGACCAGTCTTAATTAATACTGAAACCATGGTCTGTTTTTTCCTTGCAGGGGCTAATAAACATGAAATTGTATGACAAACAACTGTATGCAAACGTCGAAGACTTGATTGTATAAAGCAAAAATAGCCAATCACGCGAGTGCATATGTTGCTTACCAGTTTTAATTTTTTATCCGTAACCCATTACTAAAATGACACTCCTCTTGGAATTACTAAAATAAAGCTATCACAAAAAAGGAAAGAAAAAACTTTTTTTTTTTTTTTTTTTTTTTTAAATGTTACTAATACCTACTAGTTTTTAGCAAAAGAAGGGCTCAAAAGATTCTTGAAACTACCGTTTACCGTAATTCGTTCGGTAAGGAGGCGAAAGCGCAAAAGATAAAGGTTGTGGAAGTAGACTAAATGACCCATTATATAATAGGCTGCATGACGAATTTACTACGTAGTTTCTTGGTGTTGCGGACGGGTGTAATAGGGACCTTAAGATCCGACGACGGCGACGGAAACGGGAACGCCACAAAAGCAATAGGTTTAGTTAGCAAAACAACAATTTTGCGCATGGATCACGCTTTTTGTACATTTCTTTGCCGTCGTTGCACGAGTACGACTTGAAAATGTCTAATTTCACGATGTACAGAGGAAGTACATAAGCGACGACGAAATTTCCTCTCTCTTTCTGAACTTTCCGAACTTTGGAATTCAACTTTAGGAGAGTTCGCCTACATTTGACAAAGTTTGTGACTTGGAGTAATCGCGATGAAGATTGAAAGAACGCGAATTCACTTTTCAGCGACGTTTTCTTTGCCGTCGTCGTCCTCGGATCTTAAGGTCCCTAATTACCAAATGCCCGACGTAACACACAAGATAATTGAAAATACACTGAAAAATACCCACACCATAACACCCATTCAAGTGAACCGAGAATTTTTCTGCAACACCAAGAAACACCCTGAAAATGCAAATCCGTACTGTTCAGTGCTCTCCGAAAAGATGCCTTAAGTACAGACACACCTTCATGATTGTGAGCCTAGAAAAAGCTCAAGAAAAAGAGTAACGGGAGGAAAGAAATCATTTGGGTTTGCTAACACAATTTTAGGAATAAATTTCGCAATAGCACCAATGTGATCATGGGCTATAGGAAACATATTGAGAAGTAGTCTTTTGTCGTTTCCTGTTAATTCTGCCCGTATATTCCTTTCAGACGCTTTGGTCTAATTCAAAGAAGTCGATTGGCAGTCGTTAAGTAGAAAAACTCCGGCGCGGGCGCCAAGCGCTAGCTGTTAGTTCACGCGCTTACCGCCCGTGCCTCAGGAACCTTTATTTAGGAAACTTCGTTCAGTTAAAACCCAAGTTTCGTATAGCCCATGATGCAATTTAGCGCCGTAATCTGCATATGTATTAGGGATTTTTTTATTATTTTACTATTTTTGATACTTTGTACTATTATTTTCTTTATTTCAACGCGATTCTTAGTACTTTGTTTTTTGGTTTTTGCTCAATTATAATCAATTATTGGATGAGGTTTTTGATATCCTTGATTGTTTAGGAAATCACAAAGCGAATCTAATTGTTTTATTATACATTGTTGGGAAGAAAATAACGACAAACACACCGTTAATTGCAAGGAGCCTGAATTGATATTGTTATTGGAAATCATGCATTGCGCGCGCAACCTACAAATTAATCAGTTATCTGCTAGCAGATAACTAACTAATCTGTAGGTTGTGCTAATTTCCAAAATTTGATATAGGCTCTAAGCCAATGAGAAGACAGATAGTGAGTACAGTGTATAACAACTATATGATGATTGTATATTTCATGAAAAGTATCATAAGATATTTTATTTTTATCTACTACTGCTTCTAGCAAAAGGCTTGCTATACAAGTCCATTGGAGCTGATAGCATAAAAGGAAAACAAATATTTTTTTTAAAATATAGGACGTTCTCAGTAACATGATTTTTAGG
Source organism: Porites divaricata (assembly GCA_038088405.1). NCBI lineage: Eukaryota > Metazoa > Cnidaria > Anthozoa > Scleractinia > Poritidae > Porites > Porites divaricata. The sequence goes on along the minus strand of JBBMOI010000010.1, from coordinate 7,340,228 downwards.
AAAGTTTATGTAACAAAAAAATCATGCCTTGATTTTTATTCAATGAATAAAAGAAAACACAAGACTGTTTCTTGTTAATAATAGCACATTTTGTAGGTTTACTGCTTCGTTCGGGGATGCGGGATGTTGACCATCTTTAATCAAAATTGCCTCCTTTTAAAGACGGTGCCCACTATTGTTACTGTGCACATTTACTGCGCATGCCAAGGCTGTCGCGCGCGACGCGAAAGAAATGCGCAGCACGCAGGATACGCGGACTGGCCTTGTCTCCTATAAGTCTGGGTGGTTCTAGTTATTTCTTATGGAAAAGATGCGTCGTTTTTCAACAAATAAAAAATAATTTCTATTTACCTTGTCAGTTCTTTGAAAACAGAAGAAGTATGCTCATGTTCCTATTTCTGCCGTATGATCGATCTAAACGAACATTTTATAGTCAAACAAAAGTCAGTTCTAAAACATCAAAAGTTATTGTTTCAAGATGTTACGCTTGGAGCTTGGGTATTAAAAAACCCCTTGATAGGCAAGGATCAATAAATCAGAAGGAAAATAGTTCTAAGTCCTCCGCTTAATCGAGAAACTGCAAGCTTACCTTTCACTCGCGTCCTTCGCGTGAATTTTGTAAGATTTTATGTAACTATTCACCAGAAGATAGATCTAAAACGTTCGAGTACATACAGATGTCCCTTTTATTGAGAGTCCGAGGCTTTTATTTGTTGAACAAACAAGAAAGAAACTATCACAAGATTGCTTGGATTGCTCAGATGGCAGCGTCACAAACAGTTGCGGACCGCAAAGGAAACGCTTTCATCGTGGAAAAAATCGTAAACAATTGTCATGCTTTTTACTATTATCATTGTTATTTAAGCATTTTGGCATTACTAAGCATTGAAATTATTGACTCATTGGGCAGCTTGTCGTGTACATAGTATTTCTTAATGTTCAATTTGACGCCACACATAATCTGGACATTTAGACATAGACAAACTAAAGATGAAAGGTAAAATATAGTATTTCCATTCTAAGACTTTCTTAGGTTTAACAGACACTGTTAAGTCGAAAATTTACATTTAGGAACGAAAAATAGTGCATGATCATGACACAGAATGCTACAGTCTGCTACAGTAAAAAAAAAATCAAAACGAAATATATAAAGTGATCATTATAGCCCAGTTTATATTTGACGGTACATAAACGCATTCGGTACAACTACTTTCGCAGTATTCAGCTATTTTAAAAGAGAGCTCTACGCAAATCATTTAAGTCACATGACACTTGTGGCAAAGCCCGAAAGAGATAACGCAAGGCACAGATATAAGCTCATTGAATGTATGCAAGTTTAATAACATATTCGATAGAGGTACCCGGTAAAATGATAAAAAAACGATAGAGGGTTTACAATCCCTAATACATCTACAGTTCAAAAAATCTTGAGGACATATACAGGTAAGCAAACGATTGAAGGAGTACCTGTCTAAGAGTCCCTGTCGACTTTTTTCCACTACAGTAGAGTAGCTTGTTTACAGCACCAGCCTTGGATCTTGAGCTCGTCATACTACTCTATGTGCGCTGAAAGTAATCTTTAATACCTTGGAGATAAATTGCTCTTCTCCGATGTGTTGTTAATTTTTTGAGACGGAGAAGCTCCAGTTGAATGAAATATTATAATTTGTTTTCCTTAGAGTCCATGAAATGTCCTGTTTCACTTTCTGTTTTTGCTCTCCTCCGTGGGTTGTTGTTCTCTCTGACTGCTAGCCATTGTGGATATCCCAGAGTGCTCCGAGTTGAGTGAAGCAATGGTGAAACTGACCGGGGAGGGGATGGAAAAATTGTAAATAACCCCTAAAGGGGTTAAGTTAAGGTCGAAATCAACCAATTTAACTTCTAAAAACGCGTGGTAACCCCTACTTTTTATCTTACCAAATGAAAGTAATAAGCCTACTCAGCAAATGATCAATTTTTGGTTCAAGGAAAATGTCGTTTACACTATTTTTAAGGCAAACGCGTGGAGAGGGGTAACTGCTGATAACTTCCCAGTTGTGCTGATATTTCGTAAAAAGACGTATAAAGAGCAGTTGTTATGTTATCATTTGTTGCTTATTTTGAAACCTTGTTACAATTATCATTGCATTTGTGCCAGTTCAAGTGTAGACTCTGAAATTTGGGGAAAAAATAACTTTTTGTCATTTTTCTAAAAAATGCGTATTCAGCGTTTTTCTCCATATTGAAGCGTAGTTATCTCTGAAAAATGCGTGGTTACCCCCAGTTTTCTTTTTGGATTTCAATAGCCCCTGATATGATCTACTTGTCTCACATAGTCATTATCTGGGGAAAAATACTTGCCATTAGTGGGCACCGTCCCTTAAAGTCTCAAACAAGAATGTGCAATAAGATGTCGTTGTATGACCAAAAACTGTACCTAAATAGCAAAAGCATTATAGATTCACATGCAGGAGCTCCAGGGGCACGTCTCCCATATGAAAAGTACGTGGTTGCTCGTTGAAAAAACGTAATTCAAAACCCTAAAGAGACCAACCTGGTCGTGGCCCGGGGCAGGAGCACTCGACCATGACTTCGGAAATTGGTCAAGAGGCAATTATTTAGACTCTTAATCTCAGGACGTGCAAGCTCCTCATACACAAAATTAAGAATTTAGATCTAACCTGGACAACTAAGCTGCGACTTCAGTTTACTTTGGCAAAAGTTCCCGAATATTTCATCCACTGCATCGCAACCTCGTTTCAAGGAAGAAACGGTCAGTCACAAAAATACAGACCCATCGACGAAATAGGGACCGCGCTAGCATCGGCAACGAATAAGGCTGAGTAAGATTGTCAAGAACAATGAGTTAGCTTTGACTTTTAGCGGAAGACTATCAATACCAAATCCCCTGGTCTATGTACGTTTCCGCATTTTTCTATACATTTTGCCTGATACCAATATATGTCTCGTATAAGGTGCATTCATTTTAAGCCTTGAATGATTTATGATCCAAGTTCACTCGGATTATGACGCATGAAAAGTTCCGTTGGGTCCTTTTCTAGATGGGATCGATTTCGCGGCGTGACCATAATGAATGTGATTTCGATCATAGATCCTGGTTCAAAGCGGGAACGCACCCTTATAGCTTAGAATTAATTTTCTGTTCCGTAGTCTCAAATTTAGTCCAAGTTTTTCCAAAACCCAAAGCAGTTAAAGGTAACATTTCAAATTGATTTCTGCTGGTCTTTCTTAATACCCGGAAACTGAGTGAATCTACAACATCACGGTTATGGAATTGATACATCACATATGAGGTGAAACAGTACTGTGAGGCGCTGTTTTTATCATACAGACCTCTGACAGAATGCAATATTTCACAATTTTTCAAGACAAATTCCACTCACTCAATATTCAGGTACTTGATGTATGGGGACACCTGAGCCCGCGATACAGTCAGGCGATACTGGTCACAACATTGATGTACAATCAGTCTTCTTCTGGGCTCCCAAAGTAGCTAAAAAGTGTGTGAGTAAACATTGGTATGGCTGCGGTGCGGACGGACGGTCGGAAGCGGTGTACGGTCACGTGATTACCAAATTTTCTGGGATGGGTAGATTTACTTACCCATGGTGCTCCGCTATCAACCGTATGTACCATTACAACACTCCTCTGTAACAGACCCAGTGAAACCATACCCAGTGCAAATTTAATTAGCCTCTCCGATACCCGGCGAGTAGTTTTTTTTTCTATCAGGCTGTTTTTTTTCTTTCCGTCCCGATACCCGGTCATTTTATTTTATTACTCCTACACTACCAGTGCATTTCATTGTTCATATTTGTTTAGAAGAAGCAAAAATATAAAACATTATTACCATTGACAAAAACAAAATACGCAGAGTACAGGTAATCAATAACTCCTTTCTCGATCCGTTCCGAACTTTTCTCCGCCGGAACCCAGTGAAGATGTAGGTTCCTCTGGATCGGAGGGGTGTATCACATGACTTCAAAACACTTGTCACCGGGGATCCGGTAAATGCGGTGGAAATGTCCATCGCATGAAGAAGAATACCATTTGTTTTCTTCTTTTCGCATGCGTTAAAATTTAAAATGGAGGTATCAGCTGTGAGAAGCCTGGAACTGGTAAAACCTTGAAAAAGCCCATATAGGTCTTATAGATAAAATAAACGTACTTCAAAGGAATCGAAAAAGTTTTGAGCGGGAAAACAGACCGCTGCCGTATCAGAAAAGTTCATTTCATTCCGCAATTTAATTCTTTCCTGTGAAAAGCACAGAAAAAGGTCTAGGTGTGTTCAATGATCCTAACCGAATTTCCGATTTCCGGCCTATTTTTTGAAGACGTAAACGTCTGCTATGTATCGTAAGAGAATTCATTTATTTATTTTTATTTTTTTATTTACATCAAACTTTGCTTAGCACTTCACTGGCTGTTTGATGTTAAACGTTTTGTAACTCTGTGACTTCTTAGTTTGATTCCCACTCGACAAATCCGAGCTAAGATTGCTAGTCAAACTCTAACCTTTAACCGGCCAACCCAAGCTTAGATTATTTTGGGCAGGGTCTTAAATCAGCTGTAACGGGAAGTTACAAAGATCGAAGTGGGCTATCAGAGAAACTGAAAACGGAATGAATTAATGCTTTGCGTCTAATCTGGCCCTTGTTTCTAAATACAAAGTTTCCAAAATAGTATCCTATTTACATCAATCTTGCCCGCGCTCCTATGCTAAGTGATGGAGAAATCTGGCGGCCTTTTCCGGATGAAGGATACAGGCCCGAGATACTATGGGCTGGGACGGGGTGGGAAGAGAGAAAAACAAACCATCCGAAAGAGGTGCCATGAAGTGGAGAGCGGGTAAGGCGAAGTGCATGGCCATAACAACAACCTGTATGTATCGTCTCGAAGATGATAATGAATGCATGGTTTATGTGTCTCACATAGTCGCTTGGGCAAGACCGCTGTAAATAGTATCCTATTTACATCAATCCTGCCCGCGCTTCTATGCTAAGTGATGGAGAAATCTGGCGGCCGAGTCCGAGACATCGCACTAGAACCAACAGGAAGACAACACCCCAAACACCCAAACTCAAAACCCCCACCCTTAATACCCACACTAAAGAAAAACGCTCGACAGAGAGAGGAAACAAAATTGCCGCGAAACAACGACTGCTCTGGAGACACAAAACATAGTAACAAAACCAGGGAGCAATAAATTTTAAATTAGTACAAATTAGCCCCCATAACTAAATAGAACGCTCGACAGAGTCAGGTAACAAAAATTGCCGCGAAACGACTTCTGCTCTGGGGCCACAATTCTCAAAACATTGTAAACAATTAGACCAGGGCGTAATAAAGTTTATAGAAATTAAGCCCCTGGTTCTAACACACGCTCGACAGAGTCAGGTGACAAAAATCGCCGTAAAACAACTTCTGCTCTGGAGCCACAAAACACGGTGCAGACAAGACCAGGGCGTGGAAAATTTAGCGAAATTAAGCCCCTGGTCTTAACACACGCTCGACAGAGTCAGGTAACAAAAATTGGCCGCAAAACAACTTCTGCTCTGGAGCCACAAAACACATTTATATAGAGCAAAACCTGCGGAAACAACAACGAAACCATAAGCCAAACACTAGCTGAGACATGAGAATGCAGCCATTTATAATAACACGTACCTTAAAAACCCAACGGGAATAGCTACATACTAGTAAAGCAAATTCCGACTCTGAATTTGCATGAATAAAACTAGGAAGCACGGAGACCAAACAGCGTAGGACAAAATAGGCATATGAAACGAAAAAACTGAAAACCCCGCATAAGGAAATAAGAAACCGCGGACATACTGCGAGAACTGAACAAGAACTGACTGCCATCCTGCTAGAGCCGTTCACTAAGGTTGGAGAGAAAACTGAAGCCAGCGAATGTATCACTCGCTGGATCCATAAGAAGGAAATGCTGAAACTAAGGAATTGCAACCTGAAAGATAAAGTGGTACCCTGAGGACAATATAGAAAAGACGCGGCTCGAGGGATAGCAGTCTTACGCGCCAGTAATCAGACAGGGAATTAGACTCCCTTGTAAGACTGAAATCCCGGGAGCGGATGCAGGAAAATAATAACAAGGAAAACATTGAAAACAAATACAACCAAAGCAAAGAATACAACTAAGAATATACTGCAAACAAAACGGAAAAAGTACAGAGAATACTGAACTTAAAAATGTATGTGACCGGATCGAATGTCAAACACGTGGCAACCTATAAAATCTAGGTTGTAAAACGAAATACTTACCGCAAGCGTAGCCCAAGAAATTGAGAAGATGGAAATAAAAACAGGAGGCAGAAAGGAAGCGGTGAACGCTAATGAAGAAACAAGGGAAAGGGTGAGAAGGGAAGGAGTTTGATGAACACTTTTAATGAGGCCATGATGAGACCTGTGTGTCTTCTCTCGAAGATGATAATGAATGCATGGTGTATGTGTCTTATGAGTGATTGTCTGTAAAATTCGAACTTCGGCCTGACACGGTACCTCATCGATTTGGCTGATTTTTGGCATGTAGTCTTAGAATGGTGTCCTAAATACTGAATGCATATTCTAAGGTTCGAATTCTCTTTGGTTTCAAAGATACAGGAATGACAGTTTTGACGAGGCCTCGAGGGGCCGCCATGTTGGTGAACTGAAAGAGGTTTGCTATAATTAATTCTAGCCTTATCATTGAAATAACTTAATCGTGACTCATACAGTCACAAAGAACTATCCTTCCTCCTTTCATTTACCTACTCTTATCTGAAAATGGTTAAGCCTGAGCTACGAACGGCTACAACTTACATATTTTCTCAGGCAAAGATAACGTAAACTTTGTCAATTTTTATCAAAAGGCTAGAAAAACAAACCGTGCACTGCGGCTTTACGCGAATTATGATATTCGATATTACACGTGTAAACAGGAACCTACATTTGCTTCTATGCACATTTGGCAGATCTTTCCGGCGTTAGATATAAAACTAGTACATGAAATGAAGTTAAAGAACTCATCAAGTCAAATTACGTGATCGTACCGTCATTACTGAATAAAACTCGGGAAAATATGACATGGAATGATCGGTGGGAAACGAAGCTATTTTTAGGAGGTCAAGCGCAACTGCACGCTGGAACGGAAGTGAAATGAACAACCTTAATCCAATTGAGTCTTCTTGACGCTATTAAACGTTTCACCCGACTTTGAACAGAAAGTTTTTTTTATTCTCTTTCTCCTTCTTGCGTGTATTCTGCATTTCGCCCAGTTTTTTCTCGTACCTTTTAATTTTCTAGCAAACTAGAACTGTTAAGAATTCCTTCCCCCAACCCCTCCCCCCCCCTATTTGAGTGAACTTTCACTCAGTCTGATTCACAATAATTTTTGAACGGTCACAAAGTGAAATTTGAAATGAAATTTTATTTTGTTATATTAAGCTCCTTCTTTTTTTTCCCGATAGCCAGAAATGTTTTGAACGTAAAGGCTAAAGTGTTGGTGTTTTTCACGACTCGGCTTGTAGACTGACCTCACCACCAGTATTACACCACACGGACATAAATTCTGATTCCGGAGAACTGATGGGTCTCTGAAAAGCAAAATGCAATCACCTTGGGGCGAGCAGGCTATATAGCTGATGAACTCATTGTTTATATTAAACTCCATGACCGTATCCCAAAAGTCGAGCCAGCCCAGGGCGAGCGAACACAATTTTGGCGCCACTCCACGCCAGTATGTTTGGCGGGAAATTGACTGCTTAGTCAAATCTCCTAAACTCCATGACCATGCACCTTTCCAAATATTGCCCTTCTAATCATTGTATAGTTAGGGCCTCCCTTAAGCATTTGCAACTATTCTGATTTGTATATAGAAGACTGTTTAACAGTTTCCATATCTTTAATGTCTCGTAAACAACACGTGGTGCATGTTCTGATCTCTGCCCCCCCCCCCCCCCTCCCCCATCCATAACAAAAAATTTTCGGATCAACACTGAAGGTACAAACAAAAAATGACCATCTCAAGGCAAAGTTCATCACTGTAACTTACCACATAAAAGTATTTTCGTTGTTTGCCATCGACTGATTCTGTTCCGAATACTAAGGTCCCATAAACAACGGCAGCGTTTAGAAAGAGCCCGCCCTTTTCAATCCAAGAAAACCCAAGTAGCAATTTCACCAACGGACATAAGCCGTAAAAAGAGGACCGCGTCAAATAGTTCATAAAAACACAAACGCCTCATGACACCTTTACTTCAGCCTTTCTTCAATAAACTAATTTTTTAAGGATAAATGACGCCAGAATGCGCGCGCGATTACAACCATAGTAGGCTTATGAATAGAAAATTTAACCAATGCACATGAAAGCGCTCAAGACAGGGACTAAGGGGAATTGGGAACAACGTGCGTACCGCTGGAGAAATATTAGCTAGTTCCCTGAATAGACACAATTAAAACCGTTTTTGTTCAGTGAGGAGCTGTTAGATCGGGGAAAGCGACGTAAAGTAGATCTCATCAGAATACGGCACAGGACTAAGCCTTAAAAATCGCAGGATAAGCATGCAAGATCAATCATTATGTAAAACAAAGAAAAATTCCTTGAGGGAAAAACTTATGGCTAGGGAAAAGGTCGAGACTCGAAGGTAGAAAGTTAGGATCGTAGCTTCTTTTCAGGTAACATTTCCTCAGGCCCGTACATGCGTAAAAAAATCTATACAGGTTAACAAAAAACGATCTTCTCCCTGACTAAAGAAAACTTAATTGACTGGACAGTGCTCTAAAAATAGAAACTGAGCAACGTTTTTTTTTTTCTAGTATATATTTGAAAGAAAAGCTATAATGAATTCAGCCGAGCTCACATAAAGACCAAAGAAGCATATACCACTATTAGGCACCAAGCCAAGGGAAAATAGAGCAAAAATTTCCAATTTTTCAAATGACGAAAGCACTACGTTACCTGTTTGACACCAACGAACCTATGAAATCAAGGTTATCTTCCCAAGTGACAGAATATATCTTTCATTTTTTCTTTTTTTTCCAAGCAGTTACCGTAAATGATCGATTAAGCACTGCTTCTCGAATAAACGCCGCTACGGAATAGGCGCCGTAGCGCTAATTTCATTTACAAATAAACGTCCTACCTTTGTTACGGCGCTTGATATAAAAGATACCAAAACCATATCGCTTGACAAACAAGACCACGACCTACTAGTGAGTTCTAAAGTTTTAATGTACGGGAACTTTCGAAACCAGGTTTATATAGCAGTTCGAGGTGTGCATATTTGTCCTTTTTCTTGCCGAAGTCTGAGTTCTCTCTATATTCCCCTTCGTGTTTTTACCCGTAGTTGAAATAAGCGCCGCTCCCTAATAAGCGCCGCACCTTTAACATGGAAAATGCAATAGGTTATGTACGATGGGCACAGCTTGGTGGACGTCTTACTAACAAGCACATTACTACTATTTGTCTTCAGAGGCGCTTTGAGTTTACGAGCAGAGAAAATTAGTTTTTGACCGTTAGAAAATGAGGATGCCTTTTGTATGATGACGTCATCGTCCTACAGTAAAAAGCGTTCGTTTTTTACCACTGATATTATCAATCGGTACACTTATATTGTCGAAAGGTCCGTGAGCATGGTGAATTATTTTACATTAAACTGCAGACACATCTTCAGTCACTCCGTGAAAGAACACCCTTACTATTCGCGATATCGGATAAACACTCTGGTCGCTAACTGAATTTTCTTTGCTGTTTCCTTTATTTAGAATTAGGACTCTCTTGAGTTATCCATACATGGACTAGCGATTTTAAGCTTTTTCAAGAAAACTAAAGTCTGGAATTGTCCCTAGGGTGGGGCATTTGCGCACAGTTTTGAAGCCCCTCGGTGGGGTGACTGGGGACTTTTCTTATCTCCTGTGATCATCCCTCATTCTTCTCAACCTCTTCCAAACCAATGTTCCTGTTTATCACAAAACACTTTATGGAAAGACCAAGAATCTCCTCAAAACGAGTTGCGTGATGGAAACAAAATAACTGAAACTGTTGTTAATGGTGTGCAAGACAGAATGAGTCTATTTATTACTTTGCTACGCCCAATTTGCAAAACCGGAAGTAATGATGTTTATTTCAACGGCTCATGTCTCATGAGTTTGACTGAATCTTCAAACGCTGTAAATACATGTAGCTGGAACTATCATCGCATCCTCGCTCACTAATAATGATAACTTATATCAATGCCATTATTTATTGCCTGGCTACGATTTTCACGGATTCTTCAGTTCAGTTGTTTGAAACCAGGCGGTTTCACATGAGTTGTAACGCCATGCAAGGAACGTGACGATCGACCCGCGATATGCGTGGGAAAATATTACTTTTTTTCGATCAAGGTGGAAATTGGCATCTTTGTCGTCGAGTAAGGTAATACATTTCAATTTTCATTATTATGGTTAATTTTAAAAGTTCTGTTTTCGATAAAGGAACTGGAGGAAAATCAGGACAATTCCAGTTTGACTGTGATGGCTGCATTTTACTTACGCGTCGTAGCATAAATATAACAAATTCATTTTCCTTTTCCTCATACAATCTGCCTTTTTATACTGTTTTTCGCAGCAGAGCTATCGCTTATATTACAGAGGCTAATTTTGTTGTATAGACCACTCAGATTTAGTGACAGAATTTCTATGATCGATTGTAATTTTGACAACACCTGGCGAGTAATCGGTGTAAAGCTCATTGACAAAGTCGCTAGAACACTTTTCCATTCATTACTTTTGTTAATGCTCCATTAAATTTGCCCAATTTTTTTATTAACGAACTAGATTTAACTACAAACGATGAGTATTCAGGTTGAGTGGCAACCTTCAAAGCGATGTGGCAAGAAAGATATACGCCTTTGAATTTCTGTTAATTTTACGGGTGTAAAAAATTCAAAAAGTATACCCACCAAAAGTTTAATCGATCGTTGTGAAAATGTTGTCAATTTCGAAGTAGTTTCTAAAAATACAATAAAGAGGGATAGTTCTTTCAATGTGTATCGGCAAAGGAAGATAAGCTTTGAAGACAGGGTTGTAGTCGAAGGCTCAAAAACATCTTCTATTAACCAATATGGCGCCGGTCCGAAGCACCCCAAAACCGGCCGTGTCGGTAATTTCCGAAATAGGAGGAATTAGAACCTAAAGTTACCTATTCCTTATTAAAGACCCCAAATCAAGTCTACATGCCAATTTTTAGCCAATTCGGTAAGATAGTGTGGCAGTGACTTTTCAATATAGTTCGAATCTTACAGACAACTGCTCTTATATAGTCGCTTGGGCAAGACCGCTGTAAATAGGAGGATTTTAAACGCTTCATGACATCTATTGAAGCTTATTGAAGCGGAATGGTGCCCGAAGCAAGGAAGATGATAAGAGTTATATTACGATCGACCCTTATTATAATTGTTATTATTATGACATTTTTCGTTGGTGACTTTTTTGGCTGGTGCGACTTATCCAATGTCCAATACTCTTCTAAGGATCCTAGCTATTCCCTAGCCTGCGCACACAAACGTATTTCCGGTCGTCGCTTTTCTCCACTGGAACTGGGTGCGTTTCGGGTAGGCATGTTGCTGATTGTGTACACGAAGATCTACGCCACTTATAAGGGACATAAGTATGAACGAACCTTCTTATTATATTTTATCAGGCACCTGTTCAATTCACGCCGCCAAGGAACCAGCAAACGTTTTGAAGAAATTTAACGCAGAAGCAAGGATTTCATGAATTTCAAATATTTTGAATAAATACTAAAAGGCAATTATTGAAGATAAACGACAAGCTCCAATACGTATATATAGTGGCTCGGCCTGTGACTCGTAAAGAAACTAATGCCTGAAAAAGATTCAAAAGAAGCCGAATAATTTAGTCATCAATAGAAAATTGCCTTGCCTGTGACCTTCAATTAATGTCTATCAACATTCTAAAAAAATAATAATAAATAAATAAAAATTAAAGGCAAAACTACGACCCGACCGACAAGGTTTAGCAATTGAAGCACCCACTCGATTGGCGGTAATCGGCTCCTGACTCAATGAGTTCTATAAACCATTTTTGTTTCCAGAAGTCCTCATAATTATAGAGTGTTTTCACATGACGTACGGCGGCCATACTGGTGTCCCAAAACAATGAAACGGCGGCCATGTTGGTGTCCCAAAACAATCCTCTGGGAGTTGTACTCTTTTCTTATGCAAATGCTTTCTTTTGTTCTAATAAATTTGCATAGATGCTGGACACGTGATTGAAAACGCTCTATAGTAGCATATATCAGTTCCTTTGACTAGCCTGAAATTCTTCCGATTGCTTCGAGTCGTTTTCTCCTCTGAACAACGTGTGAATCGACCGGCCGTTAATGCAGTCCAGTGACGTCACTCACTACCCGCAAACCGGGTAGTGATTTTGATTGGTTGACTGTCTAAACATTCGCGTGTATAATTATGAAAAGTTTAGCGGGATTGTCGCTTGATATTCAGCGGATCGCATCCCTGGCATTCTTTCGTGAAGTTCAAACATTTCGATAAGCTTAATCTTTATCTTAATTAACTACAGCAAAATTGCCCTTGTCTTCGTAACTGAAATGCTAAATTGAACTGCGAATGAAGAATCATTGCGGAGAGTCGGTAGGTTTTTCATTTGGAGCCGCTTTGTGGTTTCGGCGGCCTGTGATTTTGTTTACGCGAAGTTTTCTGAGATCAATATTATAATTCGAACTTCGTGCCATTTTTACTGTCAAGTGTAATGATTATGTTAGCTTTTCTTTCTTGTTTCCTTGTTTTTTTCTTCGTTAAGGACCAAAAAGCTTCTTTTCAATTAAAGCAAATCATTGTGTTTTTGAACTTAGTGTTCCGTGTGACGGTGTGTTTATTTCATTGCGTGATTGCAACCGAGTTTGATTATAGAATTCAGTACAACCGGTTCAGAGTTGTACTGCATGCAGTTGTCATGAACTACGATCGAAAAAATAAAGCAATCCTGTATCATGCAGACATGTCCAAACGATATTTCTCGGTTTGCACTTAAAAATCGTGTTTTACTTTTTGCATGAATTAAAGCAAAGGTCAAGGAATAGTGACGTCACTGGACGGCATTAACGGCAGGTTGATTCAGACGTTACTGAGCGGGAGTAATAATAACGACTCGAAGTAATCGGATGAAATTCAGGCTATTCCTTTGTCCTCTTTTCCTTCGCTTCTTTTTTGATATCTTTTTCTTGTAAAAATAAATTGTAATTTTTAAGTCATTGTGTAAGGGCTTTTATATATCCTTTACAATGATTTCAATCTGCCAATATAAGAATAGCTCATACCTTAAATATTGCCTGCATGTAAATATTCTTGACTCATGATGAGAATTGTATTTCACGAAGCATCTACATGTACATTCTGAAAAGAAAATTCTCCCTCACACACAGTCACACAAACAAACAAATAAAACAACAACAGCAACCACAAGGAGTAATTTATGGAGCAAGCTATATACAATAATTACTCAGAATAGGGGAATATGTTAATTTTAGTTAGTCAATCAGGCGTAGGTCGGGAAGGAAGCGAACCTAATTGGACTTAGCTAATGTATTATTTTTGGATTTTGTCAATGCTAATATTATCTTGGGTGTGTGTGGAATAACGCAAGAGGAAACACCTCTTTGTCATGATTCGGGAAACCTTTGTCACATGCGCTTTTCTTAGCCGATCGATTAACTGTACTACACATAGAAGAAGAAAGATTTCACAGTTACGTACTAATGTGTGGTTTACAAAATAATGAGTAGTTTAAAAAAACAAAACATGTAAGTCATGTGAGGGCCCCACGGTAAAGGCGAACTTTGCGGCATTTTTGAAAGAGATTACGTTTCGATTACGCTACGCTCTTGGAATGCGGCAATTGCTTCGTTGGGTGCCATTCCTTTTCGTTCTTACACCAAACAGAGGCACACGCAGCATCCTGGCGCAATGGAGACTATATGTTGATAAGGCATGACGTATTCAGTACTGCATACTTTCTCCTTGTGCCTGCGTTCAAGTTCCATCGACCATCTTCCAAGTTGTGAGTCTGGATAAAGATCCTAATTGTTTGAGCTGCTGTTAGTTCTTAGGACTTAAAAAAAGTAACCATGTTGCTGGTTGTGTATTTGATACCTTTTTTCGTATTCTGCCATCAAACAGGTTAGTACATACAGTAGTTCGAATAACTGAAAGGACTCGTTTATCAATCAATATTTTAACCTGTATTGTTTATGGGATATTTTAGTCACAGTGCGAACACAAGGTAGTTTTAGAACCAGAGTGTATGAAAAAACTACTCAGGGTGGGTAAATTATCAAAGATGTAATTTTTACCAAAGCGTTACTTTTTTCGAGCTGCAATCAACCACACTTAATCTTAACGAGCGAAACTGCCAGCCACTTAGAAGTTTTTGTGCTGAAGCTTTTAAACATCTTCTGTATCCCAATGCTGTCACACATACAACAGTTACTAGTTACGGGTTTACTGATGAGTGTAAGAGTTTTAAAAGAAGAACATTTTTTAGCTTATTATGTTTTTAATACAGGGGCGAGGTTGATCCGTTCTTAAAATTTCCATGCAGAATTAAAAAAAACTTATGGGTGTATGAGTAATTGGAAAATTGTATACATTTGAACCTCCACTTTCAATGTGCGGCCACCTCTCTTCAATGGCCACTTTTGTTTTTCCTAGTTGGTAAACAAATCATCAACATCAACTATTAACTGTTGTAGCCATTGTTAATTTATAACAGCCACTTCCTCTCTTCAACCTGACTAGTTCAATCGATAACAACCGTTCGATTGATCAATAACTATTGATGATTCAAATTTAAACGTTATCAATTTTATCGATCAATCAATAGAAATCAATACTCACAACCATTGCCGTGCTTTTAAGGTACTGAATTTATCAATTTTATCGTTTTCATTAAAGACCGTGTATTGTTGACTCTTGTAAATGCAAAATACCGGTTCTTCCAAGACAGCGTTTAAAACATAAGGTGTGTTTTTGTTGATACATTTAATAAGTAGCCTCCCCGCAGACATCCTGTGGGGTTTGTTTTTGTTCGTCACGCATTTATTTCTCCCCACGGACGTCTGCTAAACACAGCCGACATTTACGTTCACCAATCACAGACTGTTTAAGGATTTTTGTAAAACGTAACCCGTCCTTGGTCCGCGACTTTTCCGAGCTGCAGCATGATTGAATATTTCGTCGAGAAATAAAATACGGTGAAAAATGAAAGGTCCAATGAGTTATTGATTATAAGCGTTCTTTCTTTCTTTAAAGGAGCGAAATTAAAGTTTGTTGACAGGCAGGTTAATTTGTCGTTCTAGCTTGAAGTTTAGACTTCGGCAGCACTAACCTTGTCTTAGCTTGTGAATAAATAAAACGCAACGGGAAGATGTGCCTTTTTGCAGAACAAGTTTTCAGGTAAACCTTTTTCTGCCGTTGGAAGCACATTGCTGTAGACTTCGAATTTTTTGTTTTACTGTCTCTTGAAAAAAGTATACCCAAATTTTGTGTGTTGGTTTTTGGTCCGCGACCCATGACCTTGGTGGAATTACATTTTGCAAGAAAGGAAACAGCCTTTGTTTTCGAAGAATGCTTTGAAAATCTTCCCTATAACCGTTTGCAAGTTCTCTTTTCTTAATACTTTGAATATATACAGAGTTGATAGTAATTGTTTTCGACCATGCTGAATACTGCTCCGCGCTTGTGTGGGAGACTGTTGTCTGAAAAGCAGATTATTT
Organism: Porites divaricata; assembly: GCA_038088405.1. NCBI lineage: Eukaryota > Metazoa > Cnidaria > Anthozoa > Scleractinia > Poritidae > Porites > Porites divaricata. The sequence continues at coordinate 7,324,438 of JBBMOI010000010.1, read as the reverse complement.
TACACTTCTGAAAAAACTATACAGCTGACTACTGCTTTATTCCATCATTTCTGTGATTTTTTCAAAATGTTTGAGTCGTCTCAGGTAGAAGATAGCAGTGCAAATAAATAATTCACTTGAAGAATACAAGGACACATCAACGTCCAGAGCACATTTGATGAGCCTTGTGATGTTGACTGCGCTTTTTCTAAACACGCGAACTTGGTCCTTTCCTAAATTACAGGTGCAAAGAAAACACAAAACAATTCGCTTCTTACAACTTTCTTCGGAGTCTCATCCTTGCATGGGCATGGAATAAATATTCCTCTAAAAAAGCGAGAAATAATTCTTAGGTGCCGTTTCAGTTGTATGACAGCTTGTTATTGGCTGATCATGACACAATAACTGACCGCTTATTAGCTTATTCAAACAAACAAGAACGTTAATGTCGGCTGTATTTAGCAGACGTCCGTGGGGAGAAATGAATGCGTGACAAACAAAAACAAACCCCACAGGACGTCTGTGGGGAGGTTATTTAATAAGGGGCTTACATCTGTTTTATCTGGGTGTCTTAAGACCTTCTCGTTCGCTTAATTCTAATGTCTATTTTATTGGCATTTTCACATATGTTTTCTGCACTTTTTAATGTCGAGTTCCTAGTACATTTATATCAGTTATTTTTGGTACATTACTTCTGTTTTGGTTTTGCTGCAGAGTTCATCATCTACTTTGTTGTCATTATTTATAGGACTATTTAACTCTGCTACGCAGTATGATTTCTTTTGCAGCAAGGGTTTTTGTAACAAAACGTCTACTGGAGATTATGTCTAGAATTGTAACTACAATGTAGTTTCAGTACTTGAAATGACAGCTACAGTTGAACCTCGATTTAACGAAACTCTGTATAATGAAGTCCTCAGTCTAATGAACGATATTCTTCGCCCCAGTAATGGTAAGATATTATATGAAAATAGAACCCTGATATGATGAAACCTCTACATAGTGAACACATTTTGTCAGTCCCTTGGCCCTTCGTTGTATCGACCTCCACTGTACTACCATCATACAATGTCTTAATGGTGTTGACTTGAATAGTTTCTAAGTAAAATGCAAGAAGAAGTTGTTATGTTTTGTTTTTCCGCTGAATCATGTTAAGTATAATACCGATCATGTTACGTATTTGTTCAATATTTGATTTGTGAAATAAATCTGCTTTGCTGCCCTTAAATACGTGGATACATATTGTGCGGATAAATTTTATAAGTTCGATAAGATCGATAACAATAATTTAAAAATCGATGATTATCGATTACTCACAACGTATCCCTTTATTGATTTTATCGATTTCCGATACAATTACCTAATTTTTATCAATTTTATCAATTGTTATCGATTATCGGTTTTATCGATTGAACTAGTCAGGCTTCAACAATTACCCACATCTTGGGCCCTTAAGGTGGTCATTGTGGGTAGCTTTAAATTTATACATTCAATGCATGCTATGATGATTTCAGTCTGAAGTGTACATTGTAGCTGTCATAGCCCTGTGGAGTATGAATAATATTTTAATATTGCTTTTGTCTGCATAATTGGCTTCCCAGAGCCCTTGTATACAAATTTAGTTAGCCATAGACAAACCCATAACCCCCCTGATGTTCTTCGCTGGACCTACAATGTATAACCTACCCAAAATTTTGAGTTTTTTATGCAACTAGGAAAGCTCCATGTACATGCATATTGCTTGAGAATGTTTGGTTTTCAACTTGATGAGTTAAACTGGGTCTGTATAAGAACATGTATTTACAGGGACCTTTAAACCCAAAGGCCAAAGTTCTACCCCACTTTCTCCTTTATCATTTTTACTACACACATGTGACAATCTAATGTGGATTGTAGATTTTGGCATCAGTTAATAATGATCATTTATTCAACCTTTTTGCAGCATACACTGAATTACAAGGCGGGTCATTAATTACATACAAATACCTCGGAATTATGACACGTAAATATTTAGTCAATAACCCATGAGGCCAAAGGCCGAATGGGCTATTGACTCAGAGGCCATGAGGGCGAGAGGAATAATAATTGTTTTAGTAAAATCCAACTAGTTGGTCAAAAATATCGAGAATGAAAGAATTTTAGCTAGTTAAAGCTAGACTTTAATCCTTCTTTGTCGCCAAAAAGCCTGCGCTTTTCGCTATTAGTGGGCTATAACATATACATATAGCCTAGTGGTAGCTCAACCAATCAGAACACAGCATTGATATTAGGCCACTAGCTGGATTTTACTAAAACTGATTATGATGAGACATATCACATTTCGCTAATTTAAACGTAATTCTGGTATTTGATGGTGCAAAAATTTCCAAATCTGTTAGTTCTTGAGGAGGCAGGCACAAAAACAGGTTCTCCTGTTCTAAGGGCATACGGTCTTGTGTGTGCAACTCGCTGCAACTAAGCCTCATAGCAGGTCAGAAGAAGAGTAACTTCACTTGAGAAATGTTATGCACGCATCCTCCCTCCTCTGGCACAGCAAAATTAAGCCTGATTTCTTAAGCGCGTCCTCATAGCACAGAGAAGGAAAAATAATTTTTAGCGCCCTCTTTTGTATTGATTCAATTTGATCACTTAAGTATTGTGTGAGGCCAGCCCAAGCGGGACTCGCATACTCTAAAACAGACCTGATGATACTACAGTAGAAAAGAATAAGCTGCCTATCAGTTAGTCCGCACTTCTTAAGGGCGCTTATTGCATATAACCACTTACCATGTACTCCCTTTCTTTACAATATGAGAGACATGCTCGTTCCATGTTAAGTTATTGGACAAGTGAACCCCTAACAGCTTGTAACAGGAAATCTTTTCTATCAGAGAGCTACCAACCAGTAGAGGGGCTGGGGGAAATGGGCAATACTGCAAAAAACTAATGCACATTTCCTTGCATTTTTTACCGTTAAGAACCATTCCCCTAGAGGAAGCAAATGAGTAAATATCCGAAACAGTAAAATTCAAATATGAAGAAGAGAGGCTGGGCACAAATTCCATGACTGTGGCGTCATCTACATATTTAACTGTATTTGTACAGTTAGAGGCCATACTGTTCACCAAAATACAAAACAGAAGGGGAGCCAGTTTAGTTCCTTGAGGAGTTCCGCCATTCAGCCATATGGGTGGGGACAGAGCCTCCCCCACCCTCACCCTCTGGTTTCTGTTCGTAAGAAACGCAGCAATCCACCTCACTAAATGTGGGTCCACATCTAGGGTGTTGTAGGGTATAGAACACACAGATACGTGTATGGCTATAATAGGACTCTGCTTCCAGGAATAAAAAAAACCAAAGAAGAAAATTTGTGTGGAAAGAAGCATTCCATAACAGCTTCTGTATTCAAATTTAACTCTCTATCAGGGCTGTGCTCTAGCAGAGCCTGGTGGCCACTGGCGCCTAATTTTTGCCATCGGGCGACTAGAAAATCTCAGATTTTTCATACAAATCATATGCAGGACACCCTAGATTTTACAGGTTCAGAGCACTGGGCTCCCCTCAGTTTTCGTTAGAGCACAGCCTTGACTATATATTGCTCTTGTTTGGCTGTCTTTTTTCTGAATAGAATCGTAGGGCTCAAATTTAGCTTCAGCACTCCTTTCTTAAGACTGGCCTTGCACATCTTGATGAAAAAATATGCCAAATAGAATTATTTTAGGGGTTGGATGGTGGGCACACTAGGGAATAAGAATGACCTGTATCAACATTAACAATCAGATAGGTGAAACATAAAGAAACAATAAAAAAGTGCCAGGTGGCCTTTTGAAGCAAATGACTTGTAGTATTCTGCATGTAAATCACGGAAATACCTGGATAAGTGGTCATAGAAACAAGCAGAACATGCTGTTGGTAAACATTTCCCATTACGTCACATGAGGGTCAGCCACTAAAATTAATATAAGATGTACAGTGTGCATACAGTGTGTATACAGTGTGTAATGGAACTGTTTTGAAATAGTTGTCCTCTTTTGATTGTTTTTCCCCAGTAGCATTTGCACGTGTCACTTCATATCCTTATTTCTTCAAACTGCCTTCCTGTTTAAATGGTGTTTCAATTGTGAAGGGATGTAATTTTGGTGTATAATCAAATATCTTCATCATCAGTAGAAGGAGGAGTGGTCTGGTTTCTGGTCTCCTACTGCTTCTTCTTTATCATAACAAGCATGTTTAAAAAAGCACCTATAATGTACAATAATATATAGTTTTTGCCAGGGCTAAAAGTGAAGCTCCCGTTAATAAATTTATAATTTAAATCAATCAATAAACTTTATGTAATCCACAAATCAGTCAACTTTAAGGCAGATTCTTACAACGTTTGAGGGAAAGGCTAGTAATTGATTTTAGAGAACAAATAATTTGCAAACAGTCCAAGAATGAGACAAATCTTACATCAAGTTAATAGTGTTATATGACACCCAAAAAATATCAATAGCCTTTGATCACAGTAGATTAGGCTTGGACAACAGATTTTTTCCAAACAAAGTAGCCCAATCACCCACCTACACCACCCTTGTTTTATAAGGTTAATTTGACAACCCTGAAATGATAATTTTATGCTATAAGGCCAGTAAAACATGATAGTCCTCAGTGACAGTCAATTTACATGATATAACTAATCGGTCTTGTCTCTATGCCAGATTTTTTTGTTGTGTTTGCTACAAGTTTACATTACAAAATCTGGTGGTGCGTAAACCAGCCGTTTATACTTTTTACATCACATCTGAGGCAAACAAAATTATCACTAGCTGTTTATCGTTCAGACCTCAGGGAGAATTTGTTATTGTTTGCTCTATTTATACACTCTGTGCCTATAATTCTGCAGTTTTTCACAGAATAATTGTAGAAGTCATGCACCATTGAGCACAATAGATTGGGCTTGGAAAACAAAATCTTGCCAAACAAAATAACCCTGTCATCCTCCTATACCACCGTTCTTTTATAAGGTTAATTTAATTGGACAGCCCCTAAATATAATTTTATGCTACATGTATAAAGGTCGGCTATGAGACCAGATAGACCTTTGTTGCAGCCAATTCACACATTAAAAATTTATATACCTTAAGCCAAGCTTCCATTTATATGCTTTTAATTACCTAAAAGCAAAACGTTAACTGATTTTCAAACAAAACACAAAAACTATAAATCAATTTTATTTGATCACAGTAATATAGTCTTGGAAAGAGCACTCTTACCCCTGAACAACCCCCTCCCCCTAACCACACCCCTTTGAGAAGCTTATAGCCCATGAAATTTAATATTTTATATCACTGTGCTTTTCACAAACATGCAAACTCTAAAGTTCAAAAGCTGCCTCCATAATTGCGTTTTTTGCTGCTGTCAATCATAATTACGATCACAAGCAGCGAACATTGAAACACAGAAATGCACAAAACGGATCAAAATTCACCAATCACAAATCACAAATCATGACCTTTTGAACCCATTAAAGTAAAGTTTTGCTTCCTAAGAGGTCTGTTAAGATGATTGACGGCAGTGAAAAACGCAATCGGCAGTTGGCTTTTGAACTTCAGAATTCGCATGTTTGTGAAAAGTGCAGTGAGGCTTAGTGGTTGTCGTTCATAAAACTCTTTGGCTGTGTCCAGTTCATCCTCGGAGACCCAGGGGCAGTCAGTCGGGACGATACAATGTTCGTGGTGAAAGTTTACTGTACGATCGAGACGAGCCCCTGGGCACTTACTCTTACCGAACCAGTTCCAGAAGCGTTTGAATTGCTTGCTTCTGATTGGCCAGAAAAATTTTTTTCTGGCCAATCAGCGAAGAGAAGCAGCCGGGTGACTCTCGTGTTTCCTTACACGACGTAGTTTTCCTCATCGATCGCCATAGTTGCGTAGCGCGTTCAACGGGGAAAGTTTCGATCTCCAGGAAAGTTTCAGAACATAATGTTAACAACCCGGAAAAATTACAAGCTTTACCACGGCTACAAGAAACAAACACTCTCCGATGAATTTTTAGGGCGGATCTTTCGAAGGTATCGTAAATTTTTATAGCTGATACGATACGCGATACATGATCTAGTATACAACGCCAAGCTTACATTTTAGATGTCCATGTTCGTTGCACGACTTCTGAAACTTTCTACAGCGTGAAAATTTCCGTTGCACGGGCCACGCAACTACGTCGATTGATCATGGGAAATGCCGTGCACGCACCCTTCTTCTTGCTTTCGCGCCAAACTCCTTTCGAGCTTGAAGAGAGCTTCAAGGATGCTCAGTAATCTTAGGTCTAAAAGCCGACAGACACTTCACAAGAATTATCATGTTTTTTGTCACCATTTATTGACTATTAAAAGCTGATAAACTAAGCCTTGTGACTGCTGAAGATAGAGTGCAATTGAACATTTACATATTATAAATAGAAAAACATCCCATAATACAGAGCTACAGATGCCATTACATTAGTTTTAGTTTTAAGCTGTTGAGATTTTTTTTTTACTTCATCGTTATTGGAGTTCGCATGTCTACTATAAATTATATACTGCTTGTGTTATGTAAATAAAAAGGAGCTGCAATATTTATTTTATTTGAATTTGTTAATAAACGTTTACACTGGAGTATTCATTGGTGATTCTTTCTGTCCCAAAGGATTTGTTCTACTAGGTGGTACTTGAGTATATTTTTTGAAAACTATCTTGAAAAATGGGGTGCGCATTATATTCGGGTGCACATTAATACCCAAGTAAATATGGTATACCTACACATAACATACAAAAACTGTCTTTCAACACTCTGGAAAGAAAGAGAACTGTGCTGAAATTGTCACTTACTGTTTTCAATAATTCTGAAGTCTTTCTTCTTTTGGATTTTCTTAAGTGTATGACCTGCAGAAGAGAAAAAATCCTTGCTTTTTTGATGACCGGTAATGAAAATGAAAGAATCCTCCCAAGCCACTTATGTTGTGACATCTGTGCCAAAGGCTGTCAGTGTGGGCAAACAGTAAATAAATGTAAAGATGACACAAAAAAGCATGACTCTTCTGATGTCTGAGGCAACAGAACCAACACCAGCAAATGCCAAAGTAAAAAAACCCGAGAAAAGAATGTCAAGGTAATCTGAGACAGGAATTTCAAGACTCAAATCTTCACTTCTTGTATTCTAGAATTTGTATTCTCTGATTGTCTTCTACAGGAAACAACAATTGACAATTGTGATAAATTAGTTTCTGTGGAAAGCATTTTAGAGACTTACTATGTGGAATGGTGACCATGCGATGAAGATTTTTACCTTTCTGAAGTCGAGGGTATTAAAAGATTTTAAAATATTTATCAATAAAGAATATTATTGTCAAATGAGGAGAATTATGATAGGAAAGTTCTGAAATATCAAACAAATGCACCAAAGAAAAATTGTTAATATTGCAGCATTATTCTTTCAAAATATGTCCAATCTTGCACCACAAATTGAAAGGGAGTTAAAACGATGGCACTGTGGATGTGTTTGAGGGGGTCAGTAAGGGGAAACATCAAGCCAATCATAAATAAATAGTTTGATAGAAAATCCCATTTTATGTGAAATTTCTTTAATACATGCATTTGTAAAAAGATATCTGATAATAAAAATTGGTCCCTACTATATCACCCTTATTCTAATCACAGTGAAGATTAACCCATGTTTTCTTATGTTTAGTAAGCCAGACACTCAGGTCCTTGAAATCAAGAGCTGAAATTGGATCTTTGGAAAGTGTCCCTATTCCTCGGTCTCTTCTCACTGGAATTTCCTTAAGAGCGTTCACTTCTTGTAAAGTTTTAGTGACTACAAAATATCTACATAGACATCCCACTCTTCCAGGGAAACATACAAGTAAAATACGGATGCAACGATTTCTAACCTCTATACCTACACTGCGCGTTTATCACCCTCCAAAACTTTCAGACCCACAGGCTTTCTCAAACATTTTCGTAAACTCACCCACAACATTTCTTTTTCTTTGCTTATCCCTAAAAACAAACCTACACAGCCTGCAAAAATCGACCTCGCTTAACACGTCAGGATTCAGCTTATAACCGGACCGAGATTTCCATCAAAACACAACGGCTGTATTAAAACGAACGGTAAAGGAGTTTGGCGCGAAAGCAAGAAGGTGCGTGCACTGCGGCTAGCCAGCAAATCCCACGATCAATTGACGTAGTTGCGTGGCCCGTGCAACGGAAATTTTCACGCTGTAGAAAGTTTCAGAAGTCGTGCAACGAACATGGACATCTAAAATGTAAGCTTGGCGTTGTATACTAGATCATGTATCGCGTATCGTATCAGCTATAAAAATTTACGATACCTTCGAAAGATCCGCCCTAAAAATTCATCGGAGAGTGTTTGTTTCTTGTAGTCGTGGTAAAGCTTGTAATTTTTCCGGGTTGTTAACATTATGTTCTGAAACTTTCCTGGAGATCGAAACTTTCCCCGTTGAACGCGCTACGCAACTATGGCGATCGATGAGGAAAACTACGTCGTGTAAGGAAACACGAGAGTCACCCGGCTGCTTCTCTTCGCTGATTGGCCAGAAAAAAATTTTTCTGGCCAATCAGAAGCAAGCAATTCAAACGCTTCTGGAACTGGTTCGGTAAGAGTAAGTGCCCAGGGGCTCGTCTCGATCGTACAGTAAACTTTCACCACGAACATTGTATCGTCCCGACTGACTGCCCCTGGGTCTCCGAGGATGTGTCCAGTTTGAACTCATGAAGTAAAAGAATGTATACAAAAGAAATGAATTTGTACAGTACAGTGACAATTCACTAAATTGAAAAATTGTTCATATTATTGACAATGGTATTTTATATATACATCATCAATTTACTTAGTCTCCCTTACAGCCATTTTTGTCTTGACGTGTAACTCTCCTAGCTTTGCATGACGAGACTTACTGGGCCCAGAAAAGCACTTGGTATCTTTGTAGATTTGATTTTGATACAAGATGCCTGTACTCAGCCTCTAGACAGCCAAGTCCAAGGAGTAAGAACTCAACCTCCCCACCTCTAACACTGGGGATTCCTGTGTTCAAGCCAAAACTTAGTGGGCACATACCTTTTACAGAGAACATTGAAGCAATGTGGATCAGTAGCTTCAAAAAAAGGAGAACAAAGCTGAGATAAAAGAACATTTTTCAGTGAATCTCACTTTGCAGATGATTTTAAGCTTATGATTGATAGGTAGGTCATAGGATGTGTTAACTTTGTTTTTCAAAAGCACGTTTCAGTTCGGATACCTTGCTTTTCCCTGAAATCTGTACCTTTCACTTCATGTTACTTTGTGGTTCTTTTTCCCCCAGTTGATGTGACCAATGGGTCAAATCAACATTGATGAATCAAAGACTGGCCGGTTTCAGCTCAGTTCTGTATGTTGATCCGCTGTTAAGCCTGAGAGTGACTTAACACCAAAGTAATACAAAATGACTATAAACTGATTGAGCTAATTTTCCTCATCATGGTAAATACAGCTCCACAAGCTTCAAACAGGGAATGCTTGAAGTGTAATAATTTTAATTTTTAATAATTTTCCTTCTGTTTATTCCCCAATTCTCACCACTTAATATTAGCCTTTGTTGAGGTATAAGTAATATGGGACTTATTGATTATGATACATGCTGTACATGATCGCCTTCATGATTGCTTCATTTTTACCAACAATAATTATTGGTGAGCACCTCTAAGTTATAGCATTAGAGGCATGTATAGTTAACTTTAAAAATCTCTCCACCAAAGTGCATGTTAAACCAATTTTAAGGTTGTAACCAGCAAAGCTGTAAGGCTAGTGGGTAAAAAACTTTTGCATGAAAATACTACTGCTGCTGCCACTACTACTTCCACCACTACCACTACCAGGAAATCGGAAAGAAAAGCAAGTACAAAGACCTAGAACTAGAAATACAGGGAATGTGGCAGATAAAAAACCGAAGTGATCCCTATGATTGTTGGTGCGCCTGGTACAGTAAGAAGGGGATGGTAGAAAACATCAAGAAAGTACCAGACACCCTGCTAGGACACCCTTCCACAAAATTCCACAAGGGGATTTCTTTGATGACTGCCACTTAAACACCACCCAAGCGTTTGTGATAATGGCATGAGCTCTTAATTTAGTTTAGTTGAAATGAACCTTTTTTTAAGTGATTTTTTTTTCGAATAATTATATATCTGCCTGGATTTATGAAAACAATCATGGCCTGAATGTGTGTCCAAAGGTCCTATGCTAAGTGTGTCCTTGGTACCAATGGGTGACTGTCTGCACCTCCCACTGAGTTCTGCAATTATTGTGATAATCATTCTCAGCAGAGGCCTGATTCAGCTGGCTAGGGCAAATTAAGACCAAGGTAGCTGCCACTCAAAGCCTGTACCGAACACTGCTGCTTACTGAAGGGGTTTTGTCAACAACAGCCCCCTCCCTACCCCACTAGTTTTGACCCCCAGGCCTGATCCACCCACCCACTGTTAGGGCAGTGCCTGGGCTATCCAGCTGTACCGACCAAGACGCCAAGCCCCCTACTTTTTTGGACGCTGGGCTGGCCTGGATCTGGGCTTTGCCCGGCACCAGGCGAAAACCTAGTGGCCACTTTTTAACGAAATCAGACAGATATATTTGTAATGGAATGAATTTTTTCAATCGAAATTAAGCATCTTTTTTTAATCAAAAGGAATGTAAATAGTGCTTGGACTGAATAGTTTTTTTTAAGTAAATTGTAAATAGGATTTTATAGTTAGCTTTGCTATCAATAAAAGAATTTGGTTATTAAAAAGAAAGTACCAGAGAGAGCTACTGTGACAGGGCCCAAAAGATCCGCATGCTGGGATTTTCACGAATCCTCAGGAATGTGCTTAGTGTATGAACAGAATAATTATTGACTTGAGTGACTGATGCTCCAGGTACATGCTCTAGGCCTGGCTGGTGCACAAAAAGAACATCAGCAAAGAATATGACAGAAGAGACCATAATAATAAGCAGAGGGTGAGGCGAACAACCTATGCCCACAGAACCAAGGCCAAACACCAGGGTTGCCAACACCTCAGGTCCAAGTGAGAATCAAAAGCGCTCCGTGGCAAATACCCACCACAGGTGAAACAGGCTGATGAGGACCAAGAGAAGACCCACAGATGGCGAAAAGCAGCTGTCCGCAAGGCAGGAACCGAGGGCTTTATCATCACAGCCCAAGATTTAATCCTCCCAGCACGCTGGTACCAACACAACATCCTTAAGAAGCCTCACGTGGACCCAAAATGTAGACTGTGTGGCTGTTTCGATGAGACTATTGACCACCTGGTCTCTGGCTGCCCTGAACTGGCTAAAACTGAATACATCCACTGCCACAACAAGGCAGCTGCACACATGCACTGAAAGATCTGCAAAGAGTTTGGCATTGAGGTGAAGGAACGATGGTGTGAGCATGAACTTAAGACTGTCACCAAGAATGACAGCTTCACTATACTGTGGGACATGCTCATCGACACTGACAGCACCATAACAGCTAATAGGCCAGACATTGTGCTAAAGAACAAGGAGGATAAAACCTACTTTCTCACTGACATGACTGCACCCGTCGACACCAACACCTCAGTCAAAACCATGGAAAAGCTTACCAAAATTAATAGAAAGACTTAGAGATCCAGGTTGAGTGAATGTGGGGGCTCAAAACAAGAACAGTCCTGGTGGTTGTGGGAGCCATTGGCACCATCAAGAAGGACATGGAAAAACTACTCCAACCAAATTCCTGGCAACATCAACATACATGAACTCCAGAAAATAACTCTCCTTTCTACAGCCCACCTTCTCAGGTGGGTCCTCTCCACCAAGTACAAACCCTCTTTGCCTCCCCAAGTCTACGGTTTGAACTCGGATGTTGAGAGAAAAAAAATCAATAGCAATTTATACTAGTATGTCTTATGTAATAATAATAACATTGAAAAGCTCTCAAAATACAAAGATCTTGAGGTTGAAACCATGAGAATGTGGGGAATGAGGACAGAGACTGTGCTGGTTATTGTGGGTGTGAATTTAGGAATTTAGGAAAGATCCCTGGAGCCAGTAGCATTAATGAGCTGCAAAAGATCACCCTCCTAGGAATGGCACACATACTGAGAAGGTTTCTATCCATTAAATAAAAAACTCCCCAGGTACCTCAGGACCAAGGATTGGCTGCAGTTCTAGGAGAGTATAGGAAGCAAGTAATAGCACTGAAAACGTTTATAATAATAATGATAATGATAATAAGTGTGTCTGCAGCTGTACATGTGCATTGTAAGAGGAACAGGTTTTAATCATTATGATAAAATAACAATTAATTTGCAACCTCCCTCCTTCTATTGTAAACCTGATGTTGGGGTTTTGGCTTGTTTTAATACCAGGTATTATTCATATTAATTGTGTACATGTACATGAAGTATTTGTTATTTTTCTATTGTCACTGATTATTTATTTGCTCAATGATCTTTTGTCTATAAGCTGCACAGACAACATTAACAGCATCCCCTTCAGACCCATCGTTTGCTACTGAAACACGTGACTTCACTTTGATGTGGGAGTACACTCTTGATGGTTCAGTTGGGTTTGCACAGTTTTTGAATATCTCTGGTGGCGGAAGTGGTGAGCGAATTGCACGGCTACTGTCTGGGGTAGTTACTGTGGATTCCAAGTACCAAGACCGGTTTACTGTGGTTATAACAGCCTCCCAGGCATCACTGACAATTCGTGGGGTGCAAAGTTCAGACCAAGGAAATTATCAATTTAGTTTAAGCCCTTCTGGCTCTGGTAACATCCTTGATGTGGTGGAGCTGATTGTTCAAGGTAATACCAATTCATTTCTCTGAATGAAATAAAACGTATGTGTTCATCTATAATCATGAGGAACAACTAACATCCGAAAGAGTTGGAAGGCTCTGAATCAATAATGCCTTCATAATTCTATAGAGAATTGAAACATGGTGGTGTTAAAAAAATAAATAAATAAAAGATCTGAAAGACGCAAACAACAATTTTTGCACTCCTATAGAGGTGCAGAACAAAATTGAATTTATACAGCCTTACTATCCAGTTCCCTCAAAGAAAAGAAAGTTGTGTGTTCCTTGTGACTTAATATTTGTGTATTATACTTAACCTCCTTGCCAATAGTGATTTATCACAACTTAATCACAAACAAGGCTAGTGTTGAAGAGCAGGGCAGGAGAATTCATCGGTCATAAAACCTTTTAAAATGTCATTGGTCTGCTCTCTTTTGTTTTCAAATTGAAACACTTTCTGGTTGTATGATCACAACCTTGTTGAAAGCTTTTCATTTTGTTTTATGTAAATCCCACAAGCTCTTGTACATGCCCACTCATCTATAAAGTGAGGATTATTATTATTATCATACATCGCTGTCTCAGATTAGTTACATGTAGTTACATGTACATGTATGTGCTGGCAGATACTGTAAGTGACTAATCTTTAGGTTGCGCGCGCAATACATAATTTGCAAGAGCAATGTCAAACTGTGTTGCATGCAATAGTGCTTTGTTGTTACTTTCTTGTGTAATAATATTATATAGATTTAGCCAGGGCTAAAAGCGAAGCTCCAATTAATAAATTTATAATTTAAATCAAACAATAAACTTGAAACCCACTAATCAGTTAACTTAAGGGCACATTCATGTGACTTTTGAAGGAAAGGCTAAGTTTAAAGTGAAACATTGCATCGAGTTGATAGCCTTATATGTACAGCAAAAAAATAGCAAGCACCTTCGATCACATTCAAGAGCCATAATGGCTCTTGATCACAGAAGTTTAGGCCTCGAAAACAAATTGTTGGAAAGTAAATCAGGGAGCATTTTTTTGCGTTTGACGACAAGTTTACTTTACAAATTCTTGCCAACAAATCTGGGGGTGTGTAAAACAACCCTTTATACCTTTTATACATCACAACTGAGGTGAAACAGTACTATTTATGAAATGAAGGTATGATCGTCGCAGTGAAACGCAATTTAAGCAATTGCGTAAAGAAGCCTGAAAAAAATTCAGGACTTCAACGGGGTTTGAACCCGTGACCTCGCGATACCGGTGCGATGCTCTACCAACTGAGCTATGAAGCCACTGACGTTGGGAGCAGGTCAATTATGGGTTCATATGTTCCCGTGAAAGAAATGAGTGTTAATGATATATGAAATGAATCATATATGAACTGCGGAAATGAAATGAAATGAAGGTATGATCGTCGCAGTGAAACGCAATTTAAGCAATTGCGTAAAGAAGCCTGAAAAAAATTCAGGACTTCAACGGGGTTTGAACCCGTGACCTCGCGATACCGGTGCGATGCTCTACCAACTGAGCTATGAAGCCACTGACGTTGGGAGCAGGTCAATTATGGGTTCATATGTTCCCGTGAAAGAAATGAGTGTTAATGATATATGAAATGAATCATATATGAACTGCGGAAATGAAATGAAATGAAGGTATGATCGTCGCAGTGAAACGCAATTTAAGCAATTGCGTAAAGAAGCCTGAAAAAAATTCAGGACTTCAACGGGGTTTGAACCCGTGACCTCGCGATACCGGTGCGATGCTCTACCAACTGAGCTATGAAGCCACTGACGTTGGGAGCAGGTCAATTATGGGTTCATATGTTCCCGTGAAAGAAATGAGTGTTAATGATATATGAAATGAATCATATATGAACTGCGGAAATGAAATGAAATGAAGGTATGATCGTCGCAGTGAAACGCAATTTAAGCAATTGCGTAAAGAAGCCTGAAAAAAATTCAGGACTTCAACGGGGTTTGAACCCGTGACCTCGCGATACCGGTGCGATGCTCTACCAACTGAGCTATGAAGCCACTGACGTTGGGAGCAGGTCAATTATGGGTTCATATGTTCCCGTGAAAGAAATGAGTGTTAATGATATATGAAATGAATCATATATGAACTGCGGAAATGAAATGAAATGAAGGTATGATCGTCGCAGTGAAACGCAATTTAAGCAATTGCGTAAAGAAGCCTGAAAAAAATTCAGGACTTCAACGGGGTTTGAACCCGTGACCTCGCGATACCGGTGCGATGCTCTACCAACTGAGCTATGAAGCCACTGACGTTGGGAGCAGGTCAATTATGGGTTCATATGTTCCCGTGAAAGAAATGAGTGTTAATGATATATGAAATGAATCATATATGAACTGCGGAAATGAAATGAAATGAAGGTATGATCGTCGCAGTGAAACGCAATTTAAGCAATTGCGTAAAGAAGCCTGAAAAAAATTCAGGACTTCAACGGGGTTGAAGTCCTGAATTTTTTTCAGGCTTCTTTACGCAATTGCTTAAATTGCGTTTCACTGCGACGATCATACCTTCATTTCATTTCATTTCCGCAGTTCATATATGATTCATTTCATATATCATTAACACTCATTTCTTTCACGGGAACATATGAACCCATAATTGACCTGCTCCCAACGTCAGTGGCTTCATAGCTCAGTTGGTAGAGCATCGCACCGGTATCGCGAGGTCACGGGTTCAAACCCCGTTGAAGTCCTGAATTTTTTTTCAGGCTTCTTTACGCAATTGCTTAAATTGCGTTTCACTGCGACGATCATACCTTCATTTCATTTCATTTCCGCAGTTCATATATGATTCATTTCATATATCATTAACACTCATTTCTTTCACGGGAACATATGAACCCATAATTGACCTGCTCCCAACGTCAGTGGCTTCATAGCTCAGTTGGTAGAGCATCGCACCGGTATCGCGAGGTCACGGGTTCAAACCCCGTTGAAGTCCTGAATTTTTTTCAGGCTTCTTTACGCAATTGCTTAAATTGCGTTTCACTGCGACGATCATACCTTCATTTCATTTCATTTCCGCAGTTCATATATGATTCATTTCATATATCATTAACACTCATTTCTTTCACGGGAACATATGAACCCATAATTGACCTGCTCCCAACGTCAGTGGCTTCATAGCTCAGTTGGTAGAGCATCGCACCGGTATCGCGAGGTCACGGGTTCAAACCCCGTTGAAGTCCTGAATTTTTTTTTCAGGCTTCTTTACGCAATTGCTTAAATTGCGTTTCACTGCGACGATCATACCTTCATTTCATTTCATTTCCGCAGTTCATATATGATTCATTTCATATATCATTAACAGTACTATTTATCATACACACCTCGGACAGAATGCAGTATTTCACAATTTTTCAAGACAAATTGCACTCAGTCAATATTCAGGACAATCAATCGTGGGCTTTAAGCGAAATGGTTAAAAAAAATTTCCAAACTCACCCATATGGCCAGCCGGTTCTCATTTCTAGTGCGAGCCATCAGTGTGGTCGAGTGTTTGAATGAACTTTAATAAAGTTACACTTCAACATAATAACGAATTTGATATTATTTTTTGTTATGTAATGGTTTCAGTTATAATGATGTGTAATCTTATAAAGCGTTTGATACGTGAGACATTTTTGAGTACTCCTGCAAGCGATGTTCATGAACGATGAAAACAAACGGCACGGACAAGCGGTAAAAATTGCAAGAGAGACTACTAGCAATCAAAAAAAGAAATATAATTCGGTGAAACATTTACAGAGACAACAATTTTCATTCATGAAGACAAGTGTTAAAGTGTCTCTAAAATTCCCGAGTCTCTGAACATAAAGCTTAACTTTATGTTTTAAGCCGGCCTCCCGGTGTTTACTGTTTTCAAAGATGAACTCCTCGAAGCAAGAAAATCGCTCAAAGTTTTCTTTCTACAGCCAAATTTATAACTAAATATTCTTTGGAACGTTTCCTTTTCACTTGCAGTGAGAAAATATATCTGAAGGCTTTTTAAAGTTCTGTAAACTTATATCAAACCTGATACTAGGTCAGATAATGGACTCAAATCTTACAAACATGCATAAACTTGCCGCATAAACTGTGCTCGACCTCATGAAATTAGATATAACAAAAACAAA
>JBBMOI010000010.1:7285000-7302500 GCA_038088405.1 Porites divaricata | reverse complement strand
ATATATTCCCCTTTGCAATGAGCAGTTTCCTCAAGAACTCCTTTCTCGCAGAGTCTGAGAATTTCGGCATCAATAATATTCTCTTCTATGCTCTTGAATTTTTGTACTTGTACATTATGCCGGTCACATGAGGATCCTTGTTTAAACTCAATGTGACAGTGTTGAACTGTGTCAAGAACAAAGGCATCGGAGGTCAACTTCTTCCAGTTTTGTGCAAAATCTTTCAGTCTACCTGCTTTGAATTGGGTGGTACTTATAAGAGGAAAACAGTCCCCTTGAAAATAGACTATGGTCGAGTTTCTTACCTCATTTGTGGTTTGCACAGTCACTGGAGTAGTCCTCAAGGCTGATATGGGATTCCGTAGGAGGATGGGCGTTTTCCTAAAAAAGGACGCTGTGTAAAGCCTTGTCGCTGAATCTGAGGTCGTTGGCCATGGCCTTTAAATTTGTTCGAGCCACCACTCTTGTAGTGATGCTGCCTTTCGTATAACTTTGTTTGTTTTCTCGATCTTCTCTAGTCGCGTTGAGGTGTCACCACCAAAGAGGAATTGGTTGATGGGCACTGATGAAGATAAGAGTGACATGTAGTTCTCATTTAAATCAGGTTTTATACACTCTCTGTGTCTGGCATTGACCTCATAGCTGGCAAAACTCATTGTTTCAATTGCCTCCATGCCATCGTTTATAAGAGTGTCTAGTTCCGTCTGCAAGTCCTCTAGGTTGCTATCTGGTGATTTGGCCAAGTCTGGCAACTTATCTTTCAGATTTAATGCTTTATCTAACATTTTGATAGGATTGTGACTGACTTGACAATGCACGTCTTAACAACTTGAGCCCTAGAGTCAAAAGACCAGGTTTGAGGCCTGAGTCTCTGCCAAATGAGCTCATCTACTTTAGTTGTAACTAGCGAATGACAGCTCCTTCAGTTTCTCCTCATCAGGTTTTTCCGTTTTGAACATCAGTTGATTAATCATATTTGCTAGCTGCTCATCAATACCTGGGTCAACTTTCTCCTGCATTTGCATTTTTTCCGCAATGCTTTCAAGCACCGATTGTTTGCTGGCCACCTCGCCAGAAGAAGTCAATTTTGACTTTTTGCTTGGTGGTTCTTCAGTGGTACTACGACTGCTATTGTTGTCTGCGTCGTCTTCCGAGGCATCGTCGTGCTCCTCACTGTCTTGGGCCCATATATCGGGCCGAGTGAGTATTTCTTCTAGCTGGTCAAACTTCCCAGCGATAGTATCTTTCAATTCCGTAATTGATGTGGCTAGCATCGATCTGAATTTCAGAAGCTCGCTGCCTTCGTTGCTGGCAGATTGTCCCGCCATTCCTTCCTCCGAGTTCTTACTCGGGCACAAGTTAGGATTTTCATCACAATTCTTGTGAGTTGGACCATCCTTATTGGCACCTGCTTTGCCTGTGGTACTACCAGAACTCTTCTTGTTCTTACGTTTTTGTGCTGTAGTGTCGTTAGCCATTTTTCATTCACGTCGTGTTGACAGTGCCGCCACGAGCACAAGGTCAACTTCTCGCTGAGAGAATCGGCGAATTTCACAGCAGTAATATCGCTTTGCTCTCAACGAGGGATTTCTTAAGTGCGTCTGTGAAGCAGTTACGCTTTGTGACAGCCTTGTACAGACGGTAAGCCGTAAAAAGGAAAGGAAAAATCCACGATTTTTCATGAGCTGGCACAAACGCAACCTTGAAGTACGTCGAACGTACCACACTGAAGTACGCATGCACACTGCAATCTCACATGATCCCTCAAGCAGATGACATAGAAGAACTATCATTATTATTCAGTCAAAATATTTCCCTGACTCTGATTGGCTAAAAGCACACGTTTAATTTACCATAACCAGGTACCGATGACCAAATTTGGACGAATTTTGTGTTTAACGAGGAACTGACATAAAAAATGCAGCGTTTTTGCAGGTTAATGCACCATTAACCGTGAAGACCTGGGGACGAGGTTGAGTTGTTTTGGTTGTGAACTTGAAAAATGGTGGACATTTCACTCGTTTCAAGAGTAAGAACTAGGCAAAAAAATAGCTAAAACCATGGCAAGAAAAGCAAGAAGACAACTCGAAGGGCGACATCTGCTATTTGGAGAATATTTGCGCAGCTGAACATCCCTAAACGTGCACTAGTGAAGATGAACTTAACATCGATGGATCAATAGAGGTAAGCATGTTTTAGCCATGTTTTTAAACTAGGAATTATTTGTGATATTATGAAGTAGTGGTCAATACGGCTGACATAATTTCGCAGACTCGTAAAAACGTTTCGGGGACGTTGTTGTAAGTTGATTGAAGTTAATTTGAGTTGTTCTTGATTAAAGACTGTTTGGTTGAGTTTGCTCGTTTTGAAGCTAAGGACTAACACATGGTGTCAGAAGTTAGTGGATGAAGTTGTTTGCTGACCGCATTTGTGAAATATTTGTCTTGTGAAAACTTTGGTTCGTTGCTGTTCGCATAAATCGAAACCACGTGGTGTGAAATGGCAGCCGGGCGCCTGTTAAATCTGCCGGATCCTCTGCAACTTTCAAGTAGAAATGTATCCCAAAACTGGAAAAGATTTAAACAAAAGTGCAGTAACTATGGGCTAGCTATCGGAATAGCCAGAAAGGAAGACCCCATTCGAGTAGCAACTTTTCTCACTGTGATCGGTGACGAAGCACTAGATGTTTACAATGCATTCACATGGGACAGTGACGAAGACAAAGTCAAAATGGATAAAGTTCTAGAGCATTTTGAGCAGTATTGTGAGCCTCGCAAGAATACAATTTACGAAAGGTATTTATTCTTTTCGCATGAACAGGAAAGTGGGGAGCCCATTGATAAATATGCCACAGTTCTACGAAACATGGCAGACTCTTGTGAATTTCAAGATTTGAAAGATTCATTGATACGCGACCGCATCGTGTTTGGAATTGCTGATAACAACATGAGAGAGCGTTTGCTGCGAGTCCCAGATTTCACGCTGAATAAAGCTCTAGAAATTGCACGAGCTGCCGAAGCAACACAAAGCCAGTTGAAACAAATGCAAAACTTAAACGAGGTTAATGCAGTGGGGAAGAAGAAAGAAAAATTCTTCCGAAAGCAACAAGAAGAGAAGAAAAAATCAGCAAACGGAAGTACTCAGCAGATCGACTACAAGTTTTGTGGTAGGAACCATGTACCAGACAGATCAAAGTGCCCTGCATATGGCCAACAGTGCAACAAGGGTGGAAAAGCAACCATTTTGCTGCGAAGTGTACGGGAGGGAGGCAGTCCAGTCGTAATTTGCATGCCAATCAGAATGTCAATTATGTGCAAGAAGATTCAGATGGGAGTCAATTTGAAGAGTATACTATTGATGTAATTAACTTATCAAGTCAGTGCTGTTGAAGAAAAGAAACACCCAAAACATTTGTTTACATCAGTCAAAGTAAACAATTCTAAAGATGTTACATTTAAGTTGGACTGTGGAGCAACTTGTAATTTGCTATCACTTAAAGAATTCTCAAGCATTATGGGGGATCCCAAAGATCTCTATTTGAAGAAAGGACCTGCAGTACTCAAGATGTACAATGGAACCACTATTACTCCACTTGGAAAGTGCACTCTTAAATGTGCCAAAGCATTATGGGGGATCCCAAAGATATCTATTTGAAGAAAACATCTGCAATACTCAAGATGTTCAATGGAACCACTATGACTCCACTTGGAAAGTGCACTCTCAAAGGTGCCAAAGGTGAGATGAGTAGAGATGCAGATTTTTTTATAATTGATGAGGATGTCAGGCTTCTATTGGGTGCTGACACATGCCAGGAACTGAACTTAATCAAGGTTGTGACAAGTGACATTTCAGAGTCAGAAACTGTGAATGCAGTAAATGACAAGGTTCAAACTGCCCACATTGTTCTAACCAGAGATCAAATTTTGAAAGAGTACAGTGATGTTTTTGAGGGATTGGGATGCATGGATGGCCCATACCATATGGAACTTGATGAAACTGTTAAACCTGTTGTCCACCCCCCTAGAAAAGTACCTGTAGCACTGAGAGACCGCTTAAAGGAAGAACTGGACAAGTTAGCCAGAGAGAAAGATATTACCCCCGTTACAGAAGCTACAAATCGGGTGTCTAGTTTGGTTCTAGTCAACAAGCCAGAGAAGTTAAGAATTTGTATTGACCCACAAGATTTAAACAGAGCCCTGCTGAGAGCCCATTATCCTCTCCCCACCATTGAAGACGTGGCCACTAGGCTATGCAAGGCTAAAGTCTTCTCAGTTTTGGATGCAAAGAATGGATTCTGGCAAGTTCAGCTGGACAAACCGTTGTCACTCTTGACCACATTCAAAACACCTTTTGGCTGTTATCGTTGGCTTCGCGTACCGTTTGGAATCAAAACAGCCCCAGAAGAGTACCAGCGAAGAATCCATGAAAGCCTACAAGGTCTTAAAGGTATAGAAGACATTGTAGATGACATACTCTGTGTTGGCGAGGGTGATACCTATGAAAGTGCGGTTAAGGATCATGACAGAAACCTAATTGCACTCCTGGAGAGATGTCGGGAGAAGAATATCAAGTTGAATCCAAGAAGTTACAGTTGAGAAAGCAAGAAGTGCCCTACATTGGTCATGTAGTGACCCCTGATAGCCTCAAGCTGGATCCAAGTAAAGTCAAGGCAATTGTAGCAATGCTTACCCCTTCAGACAAGATGGCCCTGCAAAGGCTGCTTGAAATGATTACGTATCTTGCGAAATTTCTGCTTAACCTGTCTGATGTGACGGAACCGTTGAGACGTCTATTAGACAAAGATGTGCAATGGCACTGGAACGATACACACGAGAAATCATGGAAGCAAGTGAAACAGTTGATCACAAGGGAACCAGTGTTGAAGTATTTCGACCCCAGTAAAGAAGTAACTCTGCAGTGCGATGCATCGGAATCTGGACTTGGTGCTATCATGCTGCAAGAGGGTCAGCCTATAGCATTCTTGTCAAGAGCACTTATGAGTACCGAAAGAAATTATGCTCAAATAGAGAAAGAGCTGCTCAGCATAGTTCATGGGTGCACACGCTTTTACCAGTACGTTTATGGTAGACCAATTACAGTACAGACAGATCTCAAGCCGCTAGAGAGCATGCCTCCAAAAGGCTCCAAAGAATGTTATTACAGCTCCAGAGGTATAGCTTGAATATAGTGTACAAGCCTGGAAAGGAACTATTCATTGCTGATACACTCAGTCGAGCATTCCTTCCCAATAAGCCGAGTACAGAAGAGTTGAAGTCGGAGGTTTTATCAGTCAAACAGGAAGAGTATCTAATCAAATCCATTGAAGAGATCAGCATGGTAGACTTTCTGGCAATCACGAGTGAACACCTTGTTGATCTCAGAAGAAAAACTGAACTTGACGAAGGTCTTCAGCAGTTGAAACATATCATCAAGATTGGTTGGCCAGAAACAAAATAAGAAGCCCCATCAGAAATCAGGAGATATTTTGATTTCAAAGAAGAGCTCAGCATCCACGATGGTATCCTCTTCAAAGGAAATCGAGTAATTGTACCTGTAGCACTGAGGCCCCACATGATAACGCAAGTACACTCATGCCACCTTGGTATTGAAAGCTGTTTAAATAAAGCAAGAGATGTCCTGTTTTGGCCTGGCATGACCGCCGAGATCAAGGACTGTGTTTCCAAATGTGAAACATGTAACATTTATCAGACAAACCAGTAGAAAGAACCACTCATGCCTCATGATCCACGTAAACGCCCTTGGTCTCATGTTGCAACATACCTTTTCAGGTTTGACAACAAAGAGTGGTTCATCATCGTTGAGCACTGGTCAGATTACTTTGAACTGAACCAATTATCCAGTACCAACTCAAGTTCTGTTATCAAGTCTCTCAAGAATCAGTTCGCACGCCATGGCATACCTGATACTCTGTATTCTGACAACGGACCACAGTTTGCTTCTGGAGAATTCAAAGAATTTGCATCCGCCTGGCATTTTGACCACCAAACGTCCTCACCACACTATCCACAATCAAATGGCAAGATTTAAAATACTGTAAAGACAGCCAAGATCCATACTTGGCCATTTTGGACTGGCGCAACACACCTTCTCCCAGTATTGGATCATCACCAGTACAAAGATTGTTTGGACGACGCACAAAGACACTGTTACCTACAGCAGGAACTTTGTTACAGCCAAAGATCATGCAGGGAACTGCAGACAAGCTCAAAGAAAGAAAGACGAAACAAGCACTATTTTACAACAAAGGAACAAAGAGCTTCCTGAGCTTCAACCTGGAGACACAGTGCGCATGAAACCGCTGCCATCAGACAAAGAAAAACTGTGAAGAAAGGGATCGGTTGTCAAACAAGTAGCACCTCGCTCCTACGAGGTAGATCTCCAAGGAACTATGTTCAGGAGAAATAGAAGACACTTGGTAAAGACCAAGGAACCATCGCCACAGTTGGAGTTGGAATCCCAAGAAAACCTGCCAGCTAGTAGTACCCCTTTGCCTGTGGAAGATCTGGTAGAGTCATTCATAGACCTGGACGACTACGACATTTTGTTTAAGGAACGTTGTTTAGGACTTTGAACTGTCATCGTCTGACTGATTCTTTGATTGCTTTATTGTAAATAAGTTTTTTCTTTTCATGAGAAGGGAGATGTGATATTATGAAGTAGTGGTCAATACCCCGCTGACATAATATCGGAGACTCGTAAAAACGTTTCGGGGCCGTTCTTGTAAGTTGATTGAAGTTGATTTGAGTTGTCCTTGATTAAATACTGTTTTGGTTGAGTTTGCTCGGTTTGAAGCTAAGGACTAACGCATTATTTTGAATGAATAGTAAAACAATTATTGAATTCGGCTTCCGTATCATATGAAGAATTGTGGAGATCTCGGAGGGTGTTATCCGCCTCGGCAGATAACATCCTCCTCAATCTCCATAATTCTTCATAAGATACTCAGCCTCATTCATTAACTGTTAAATTTGAGACAAGTGAACTGAAAATTGTGGAGAAGTTGGTGAAGCAAACAGTTCAAGCCTTACAGCCTTATTAGAGTAGACTGGGAATGGGCATTTACCTACTATCTGTCAAATTATATTCCTAGTAGGTGGTCCTTGAAAATCAAATGTGTCCCTTGAAAGTCTTGAAAAGTCCTTGAAAAATAGTTGCAAATTTTTGTATGAACCCTGTCCCTCCTCCGCGTCCTCCCTCAACCACAACAACATTATGTGCTTAAAGACATCTGCTCCATAGCCGCAGCAATAGTACTGTAGAACTTGTTAAATTGTGGGATGACCCACATGCAGGACTATCCGCATCGTATTTACTTCGGCGGACCGCGAAGTAAAGGATTCACGACCCTCAGGAATGTATCAAAGTTACCATTTTTTGACAAGATTGGGCATGCAAAGTCTGTAGGTTTTCGGTTTTATTCGGTTATTTGACGAAGTGAGAGCCGAATTAGTTCGAGATATCGCGAGATCACTTCGATTTCTTTGATTTATTCTTTAACTTTTTCGAGGGGTTTGAACCGACTCACCTGTGTGACCCGTCTGGTCAGAGGAGACTCTAAGTTGAGGGATTAGCTGATTGCGCTACTGCGACCCAAGGTAGTTGGGCATGTGAAAAATAGCTATGAAATGATGCAGTAGTTTCGGTACAAGATTGGGCGTGCAAGTTCGTGACTTTTCGGCTTGTTTTGGCTATTTCACAAAATGAGACCGGACTACCTCGTGATACCTTGAGATCACGTCGAGTCTAGTCTTTAATTTACTCGAGGAATAAATAGAGCATATTACGTGGCCGCGCAGAGACACGAGTGAGCCCTCCTTTCGAACTGTTTTATGATGAATTTAAAGTTACAAGATGCTGCACAAAGACATTTTGTCTTTGTTTGGTGTTTATACGTAGTAAAATTGCTTTCATGCGTTGCGTGACTTTCTCGAACGTTCTCTACGTTTTTGGATTATTCATGAATAATTAATTAGAGTATGTTTACATTTCAGCATGAGTCAGCAGATTTGTATCAGTTACTGAAATCATAAAATATGTCGAAAAGCTACTACTATTCGCCTGTTTAGTATTTTCTAGAACCTTATATCAAACGGTATACAAGTTCCAAGCGAGTTCTTTTGACGAACTAAGTTTTTTCCCACGAGCTGGACTGCTGTGTTTATCAAGTGTGACGATGGTCGATTTTCCATTTCTGTGTTTACAAATTGGCGGAAGCCGTAAGATATCTAAAGGTCAAGTGAGAGTTTGTTATTATTGGCAGAGGCTGTTTAGTTTTACTTAAGTTCAAGTTAAGCTTGTGTTGGCAGATGCTGTGTTTTAAAGCTCTGTAAAGGCGATGGTCCTCTGGTATTAAACTTCCTCGTGTTAATCCGACATCCCTGCCGGCTGATAGGCAGTGAATAATTATAATCATCCTCAAAACATTCGAACTCGTAACATTGAGTTTTAGCCAATTCCATGCTCAACGTAATTGACTCCTTACCATGCCTTACATATCTTTAATCATTACATAAGACTGCTATGCCGTTTTTGAAGCCTGATGTGACTAAGAAAAATAGAGAATTCTTTTGTCACTGTTTGTTTGTTTTGGTAGACTTGTTATTCACCGCCAGAAACCTCATATTTGACTTACGTCTAAACGTTTAGACCCAAGTCAAATTTAGAAGGATTTGTATGGAGTCATCAGAGCATAACTGGGCTACTATTGCAAAGACAATTTGTCCCCAAATGCTAGTTTTTGGATATGGCTCTTTTCAGAATATCCTGACAAATCCCATAATTTCACAAATTAACACCTTACTCTTACCATATTTCATTTCTTACTATTCCTCCGCATTTACACTTATCAGTTCCACAACCACGACGCCGAAGTGTACGCTCCGTAGCGTCTTGTTGTTATTTCTCTCCTCGAATACGATTTCTTCCTCCTAGTCCCACCTAAATTCTTCAATAATCTTGGTGCTGCTGAACGGTCTGTGAAAGAAAGATCGGACCTGAATCTCTACTGTGGAGCATCCGGTAAACCAGCCCCTAACATCACTTGGATTAGAGTATTTGAGAACGGCAGTGAGAGTCAAGTGCTACACACGGGAGCTTCTTGGAATATTGTGAACATCAACAAAACTGAGGCTGGAAAATACCGCTGTACAGCTAACAATGGAGTGGGCAGTTCTGTTAACCATACCATCACAGTGAATGTTTTATGTAAGTTTGCATTGTAACATGAGGTTGTTTTCTAACTTCTTGAAACAGTCTACCACAGGGCTCGACGTTGCGACCTGTGGGGTCGCCAATGCGACTAGATTTTATTCACTGGCGACTAACTTTTCACGTCTGGTCGCCAGACTGGCCCCAAGATTTTTTTATTTAGTTTTAAAATTTCTTATTGAGTTCAATACTCTGATACTCTCGTGTTCGCGTATGAAGCCGATGAAATCGTGTTCGATTCTCCTTTTGGCTACTTTATTTACTTGCTAGCAAACGCAAAGTGAAAACTACATGCACGAGTCAGAATAGTAAACTTTTTAATGCAAATTTCTGCTGACATTTGAGCCTATCGCGACAAAGCGTTGCGTGACGACCCAAATGAGAGCTTTGCTGATAAATTATTATAATTAATTGTATTTTATTGACTTCCAATAAAGTACCATTGAGGTCACGCTGTTTGTCGAACAGACTTCTCGCCAAATCAACTTTTCCCCGAAAATATTGACGATCTGTTTCTTCTTTGTGGAGGAGACTTTCGATCACGTGCTAGGCAACGAACTAGATATGTTTCACCTGGGACGCAAAACAAATGTTTGCAGATTTTGTTCTTTAATAGCCTAAATAAGCCTTTTGTAATTCCAAAAATTTGTTTAACTGCAAGTGTATTTCATTTCCTGAAGCTTGAATAACTCTTTGAGGGAATTTACGCTTCACTATTCACAGCCGCCCACGGGTAAGCGATGTTAATCAATGCGAACGGACAACGGGCGAGAACCGTGGGAAAGGAAGCCTTAAAATATCAGTAACAAGTTCTTGCAAAATAATTTTTCTAAAGCGACGGTGTTACAGACCCACAAAAAGACGGTCTCTTCTTCAACAGAGTATTTCAGGTAGAGGATCTACGGATTGGCCATCGCTAACGGATACATCCTCGGAGACCCAGGGGCAGATAAAGGGGGCGAGGGAAAGTCTAAACGGGCGGAAAAATATATGGAACGAAGAAAAGTAAAGAACGGCGAGAAGAGCCCCTGGGGACAATGTCTTACCAGACCAGTTCCAAACGGTCGCCGCCGTTCTGGCTTCTGATTGGTGCCAGAAAAACACAACTTTTCTGGCACCAATCAGAAGCCAGAACGGCGGCGACCGTTTGGAACTGGTCTGGTAAGACATTGTCCCCAGGGGCTCTTCTCGCCGTTCTTTACTTTTCTTCGTTCCATATATTTTTCCGCCCGTTTAGACTTTTCCTCGTCCCCACTATCTGCCCCTGGGTCTCCGAGGATGTAACGGATACGACTATAAGTGTTTACATGAGAAAACTCGCACCGGCGCGAGTTTCATACCGACATGACTTTTTGATTTCGTATCGCGTTTACATGATGACTGGGTTATTTCACATATGATCTCGTTATTTGAAGGTACACTTCATTTTGATAAAATGCACGTATGATTCAAAATCGCGAACATTAGACCGATTTCACACCGAAACGGGTGGTCGTTTCGTGTTTACATGATACCGTTGCGAGATTTCGTACTGGAGTGAAATTCTCGCCCCGGTGCGACAACCGGAGTGAACTCACGCCGGGGCGACTCGCGCCGGCATGACTTTTTGTGGTGGTATCATGTAAACAAATGTAGAGCCATGAGAGGGAACCGGAGTGAACTCGTCGCGGCGCGAAAGTCGCCCCGGTGTCATGTAAACACCCCCTAATAACGCCTCTAATGGATCAGCTAATGATCTAACGGATACGGATGAGTTGCTAACGAATTTTCATTGATCTGTTTAACGGATGACTAACGGATAGCTAACGGTCTAACCGTTCAACGGAATATCGTAAGTGTACGTTTTCTCAAAGAAGGTTACAAATACTGACTACTGACGTTTAAATATCAACAGAATGTACAGAATTTAAAAACGTCTGCACAACAGATCTATCGAATTTTATCACAACCTGATAAAAGTCCAGAGTTCGTGATATTTAAAATTCTCACGGCATGATATGTGAAAGGGAAATTCACGCACCGAAAACGCGACGCATCATTGACACATACCCGACATGTATTAAAAGTTATAAAATTTTCTCCAAAAGTATTCTTCAGTGGTCGTTAATGAAAAAATAAATTAGCTTTTTCAACACAAACACGCTTGTATTATGGATATCAAACTTTCCGTAGCCATTCCACTGTTCCGCTGTGTAAAATTAAAGTAGTCAAGCGCGGTAAACTGAGGGCCTTTAAATAGCTTGATATATGATAGCATTGTTCGTGCCGCCTTCCTCCTTGTATCAGTGTTCAGACCTTTAGTGTATTATATTCTATTTTTCTTGGAAGATAATTTTTGGCGACTAGAATACTTGTCCTGGCGACCAAAAATGAAAACTTGGAGGCCAGGTGGCCCCAAGATTTTTTTCTGAAAGTCGAGCCCTGTACCAGTACAACATACTGGAAGGCCGTACAAATGTAGCTGCATTTGAGTTACATTTATTAGTCTACTCTTTGTATATTATACATGACTGTAAGTTGTTATTGGTACAGGTACACAGCCAAGAACATGGTATTCATAATGGTGGTACATAACATTATCATGCTTCAATATATAACACCTTGCTACACTATTAAAGATATGTGGAATACTTCATGGAAAGTGTTTGGGCAGAGTATTTACATGTACGCCCGGAATAGTATTGTTTTTCGCAGAATGTAATTACAGTGTCCAGTTCTTCTGCGGGAGGCATAGTAATGCATGAAGAAACTTGAGGAGCGACCTGACGTGTGATATTTTTAACAACAGCACTTTTTCGAAGGCAGGCCGCTTTCTTTACAAAGGATGTTAGAGCTGAATTATGCTCCCCTCAGTGTTCATATTAACGGGGTCTCAATTTTACACTGTCGCGTAATTTCTAAGTGGTTACGAACACAAATTTTACGCGCAGAAATAAAATAGAGGCAGTGTATAAAGTGTCGCGCGTAAAAGTAAACGTTGAGCGAGATTCACGTGCGACCCCCAAGACATTGCCTCTATTTTCTTTACACACGTAAGTTTTACGCGCGTAAAATTTCGCGACAGTGGAAATTAAATCCATCCTTAGTACTCGCGGGAGTTTTCAGAATCAGTCAGCCTACTCTCTTACGGTTCTTGAAAGACAAATTCACAGAGGGTCGAAGGTTCCCTTTTGAAAACCGCAGTTCGAAAGTCTTGTAGTTCTTGTAAACCGACGAGAAAATCCAGGAACCATCATGATACGCAGAGGCGACTACACACAACAAAAACAAGGTTTTGAAGCATTTTAAGAAACATTTCAGTCACCGTACGTAATCCCTTGAATAAAGAGCGTGTTGTTGTCCTTGTTGTTCATGTTTCATTGAGCTTTTAATCACGTTTTGATTGTCTGTCAAGACTGATTTTTCATTATGCTGTGTGACTTTTATTTTTCTTTCTCCGTGAATGGGTCAAAATGCCGCGCGAGTAAAATCGCCTTCTTACAGGGCTCTCTCAGGTTTTAAAGTTGGCTATTCAGGTCATCATCCATGTACCTAGGATCAACAGTTAAACTGATGTTTTTGTGGCTTTTATTTTAGTTCCTCCAAAGATTGTTAATTTTGTACAAGAGTACAAAGTTGCTTTGCAGCAGAGTGTTATTCTTCGCTGTCAAGCCGACGGGTATCCCGAGCCAACATTTACATGGACTCCTTGCAGTAACGACTGTAATACTGACACCTGGACTGTCCTTGAGGTCTTGAATGATACTATCTATACTTGTACAGCGACAAATAGTGAGGGCAGTGATTCAGCAGAAACCAGCGTTGGTAAGTTCCCTCTCCACAGCTAAATTTTGGTTAACTACATATTTTAAGCCTTTATGCTACTGTAATGACACGCTACAGGGTTAGTGTAAATTTGCGCATAGCTTTGCCTCAGATTTTTACGGAACTTGAGGAATCAGATAAAGACAGGAAAATTTCACATCTGCTGCTGTGAAAATACAATATGTAGAAGGTAGGAAATTGAACAGTTTGAAAACTATCTCATAAATAGGTTGAGTATGATCGTCCGGTCGAACGTAGTTCCGAATAGGACCGTTGTTGTTGACAGTGACTGACGTTTCGACAACGTGAGTTGTATCACGTCAGTTGATGTTATTAAACTCTTGTGTTTGACCTGATTGGTCAATTAAGTCGCGATGTTATTGGTCTTTTGTCCGAAAAGCCGTGATGATATTGGCTATGAAGACTCGTAATGTCATTGGTGCGTCTCGATCCATCTATTGTCACAGTTAAACAGTCGTTTACTGTTAGTCAAATTGTCAGTTGTCCAATCGTTCTCTCGTACAGTAGTTAGTTTGCTTGATTCCTTCAATAAGTCGTTTGTACGGTGCCGGTAACTGTTGACTACGATTCAGTGGCGTATGTTCAAAGTTAGAAACCTGCTTTCTAAATTGAGCCGTTGATAGTGTGCATAGTCCCAGTCGATTTGATGTTTCGTCTGTAAATGGTGCTCAGCAATGTTATTGTTGACGCCACCATTTCTCGCCGCTCGTTTGTGTTCGGTCAGTCGCGTGCTTAACAAGACCCAACACCCACACTGCAACGCAAACTTAACAACAAACTGCTTACACTGAAGAAAACCGACAAGATGGACTTTCGATGCTACAACAGACTGAGGTGTATTGTTCCACCTCCACCCAAGCTGCATGGACTACCGAAGCCACACAAACCCAACACTTAGCCTCGGTATCTGTGAAGAGTTCTTCTCAAACTCTTCAGTAATTCGTAACGAAAAGACAAAGGAAATTAAAGTTTAATGAGTGTTTGGAAATCAGATGAAAAGCTGCTCATGTTTGCATCCCTAATTTCTCCTTCTAAAATCATTTTGTTAGAGAAGTAATATCAAGCATTCTGGTGATGAAACACTGCTTCTCATGCTTGATATATTACTTCAAATTCCTTAAATTCTTTCTCCAACACAGTCTCAGAGAAAAATAATCCGGGCACTTTCATCCAACGCTTTTTTTTTTTTCAGTTCTGGCGCTGCTCCTCGTCCTCCCAAAGTTTTTTGTCCCAGTTAACTCACCAAATCTTGCACACCATCATTGGGAGGGCAAGAAGACAGCAAAGTTTCCTACCAATTATGTCTGAGGCTGTAGCTATTTAAGTTCTTATGTAAGCCTTAACCACTCGGGCGCTTTTTGACTATTTCACTCAATCAAAAATTTCTAGACTGAAATGACAGCGGTTTGAAACTCCACGGAGTCAGATTACTGAATTCATTTTCTAACATTTGCGTCACTTTAAAGTTGTTGCAATATATTTTGGGGCAAAAGATAATTTTTTTTCTTCGACAAAATGAGAAAAAATCTTTTCATTTATGTTAATACGGTGTGATGAACTCAAGGATAATGTCCTCTGCAAAAGAACTGGTTACATTCAAACTAAACACCACGTGAACTTTCATTACCTAATTTCAATTCGAGCATGTTACAAGAAGGCTTGGAACACGACCAAATTACGGTGAATCAAATATGTAATAAAGCAACAACTAGATAACCGCAAGTTTACCCATGAGCCATGACAATTGTATTAGAGAAAACTATCGCATAAGCCGTGGAAAAGGCATTTAGCTGAACATAGGTAAAAGATGATCAATGTAAACAATAATACTTGTTTTGAAGACCGCTAACAGTAAAATAACTGAAAGCTTGCTCAACAAAGAAGCAGTTCTGTATTAGAAACTCACCAATCTTACTCAGACCCCTGGAAAAATACCTCTGGAAGCAACCTCTATCCCCTCCTAAAATGTCTCCTTTTGGACTCCCCCTACCCTCGGAATTTCCGTTGGTAGGGGGGGGGATGGATATTTTCTTGGACTACAAAATGTTCGATTGTTGATATGGTTAATATATAAATGTTTTGTTCCACAGTCATTGCAGGCAAAGATATAAACATTACAATGACCATCAAAGATGGAGACTGCTCTGACGAACGATACAATAAATCTTCATTGTCAAAGGAACTTTCTGTTACGGTAAAGTTACAACTGTAGTGTCAAAATGGATTAGCGAAATAAATATTTATCATTGTTTAGCTAGAGTTATTTAGTTAGGGCATGAAGTTTTTTCAAGCCTATACTACTCTAGACTGATGATTTTTTTTTTTTTTTATTTATTTTATTTTTGCTATTTGGCGAAGGTGTACATGCATGTTATAGAGGGAATTGTTGACTGTCATTTTCTTAAAACAAATAGAGGATATTACATGGCCGCGCGGAGATGCGAAATTTCTCTTAGAGTGTCGCAAAATGCTATTCCTGAATGACTTCGAACTCCCAACTCCTTGCCGCAAGCTATAATATTTCAGTAGATCTCAACTCGAACGAATAGCGAAAGAAAGGCATCAAGCAAACCTGACTTAGAAACGGTACAGGCCTTTAAGGTGGATCAGATCGAAAAATATGCAAAAGTAACCGACAAGCAAGCGCAGAAAGAGAGGACGTAATCCTCAAACAAAAGTCTAGCCCTTCAAGATAGGGACAATTAAGATCATGTAACCTTGATCTTGCTATGGAGGGTGCTTCTACAACGTTCCAACGGCATGTACGGAGATAATTTTAACGCTGAGAAACAAGGTGCCCCTGACTCTTTGTGGCACCCACCATTATTTAGTTCCAATTAAACTGGCCCTTAGTTTAGCCTGTGTACCAAGCATTTCCGCGCGGCATGCAACATATCCCGTTGAAATGGTTGCTCGAGGAGACAGGCTTTCTAAACTGGGCCACAATTTTAATAGATTCTACTTCTGTTACTTTCTAGATGAGGGCCGTGCTTGCCAATGAAAGTGACTACCTTAGCGCAACTGTAAATAAAGTCAGGTAATGAATTCCTAGCCACATCGAAAAGTAAAAATGTTTATCTGGACTAAGGTTACATGTAACCTAAACTCTAGGCCCCGGTTGTTCAAACGTTGGATAGCGCTATCCACCGGATAAATCTCTATCCAGAGGATAGCGTAATTGATTTCTGTAATACTTATCCGCTGGGTGGTGATTTATCCGTTGGATAGCGCTATCCAACGTTTGAACAACCGGGGCTAGGTGTTTGCCCATCAGCCAATAGGCCATTTTAAAGTTATGGATGGAAGCGAGGCTGAGGGTGACCTTGTTTTGATACAAACCTTCCTGCTTTATTATGTAAATCAAGTTATTGTTATGCTCACTAATGCTCACTAGTATTTTTCAAGAACAATTTCCATAACAAAGCAAAGAAGGTTTGTATCAAAACAAGGTCACTGTTACTGCCAAATATTTTCTGGTTTTTCGTATTTCCTTTGGAACCCTTTTTAATTTCGTTTGCGTTATTATCTTGTAGTATTTGTGGTTTTCGCCGCGGATATACTTGCTTACGTATGATTTACAAACAAAGAAATCTATTATCCTTTGTATTAGTTAGCGAACGTGCCCAAGAAACTTTTTCAGTTCTAGTCAACGTGTCATCGAGTTAAGATCGAAGTAAGGCTCAACGTCAACGCTGGGAAATCCCTAAAGCGGACACAGAATTTTCAAAATCGCTTTGTACATCGTTTTCTTCGTTTACACTGCCTAATCATCGCTTCGCTTCGCATCGCTTCTATCGTTGGTTTTCACATGACGTCACTAAAATTCAAACTAAAAAACTATCGATCCTACCGAGATTTTACTTTCACGATGTATTAGAGCAGCTGAAAACTTATTTTCATTCAAATTTTCCCTTCAAAAGTGTTCTTGGTTGTGTTAGAGTACGCTTGAATTTCTAAGCTTTTCCGTGATCCGGCATTTACATGAAGGCCAAGAGAGCTGTCATGTAGGTTAAAAAAATGACTTATTTCGGGACATTTTGCTATGCAAACAGTTCGTGTATTAGAAGAGATATTACTTTAATGTTCATGAGTTTCTCGAAGAATAAATTCACGCTTTTGTAGCAAAATTCGGAAACAGATGTTTCTGTTGGTTTCTCATCCGCCATGTTGGAGCTCATCCAGGTGAGCACCAGCATGGCGTCTCAATACAAATCTCTATAAGTTTGGGTAAAACATTCCTTCGGATATCTCGTATACGAAATATTCCTCTGACCTGAATCTTGGCGAGGGTCTTTGTATATGTACCTCCTCTGATTTCCCAGATTCTGGACATTATCTATTGAACGGTTTTCATTTTTATTTTGATCTATTTTGAATGGCGTGACCCTGAAAACCAGTAATTCAATATTGTTAACGTCTCATTGCTTCGCTTCAATAAACTTTGTTT